>CANXYI012258933.1:0-14219 GCA_948208565.1 Hura crepitans | reverse complement strand
TTAGATTAAATTGCATACCTGATTATATGGAATTTTACCCTTTATATAAGTTATTATTCATAACGTTACAACAAGTATTCTAATCCTTATAGAATTTATTTTCTTGTCTAAATAGAATATCAACTCCTTCTTTACAGAGGTGTGCTTCACTTAAATATCTTTTTTCTTATCTAAATAGAAATCATGCTATGAGAAGAATCCTATCTTATATATTATCATTTGCTCCCCTCACTAGTCCGATTGAAAGATTAGCTCTCGATTAGAGAACCACTAACTCATTTATTGTTGATGGCTGTCACTTACATTTATCAAGATGATGCTTCAACTATCTTGCGTTCGTTACAATGTAGTTTTGGCTTATTAAAAAATCATTCTCATTCGAATTTCATTACCTCATTTCTACGCATACCTATTACTCTCTTTTCTATTCTATTGAGTAAGTATATAACTTATTTGCCAAAACGTCTACTTTGGGTAATTAAGCAATCGATGTTGAATCCTCAAATACATCTATTTCTTCCTCAGAATCTTCAAAAACCTTTCGC
The DNA here is from genome assembly GCA_948208565.1 of Hura crepitans. Taxonomy (NCBI): domain Eukaryota; kingdom Viridiplantae; phylum Streptophyta; class Magnoliopsida; order Malpighiales; family Euphorbiaceae; genus Hura; species Hura crepitans. Next base: position 13,674 of record CANXYI012258933.1, on the reverse strand, counting down.
TCATTCGAACTCTATCCTCGGATCCCTCTTCCTAAAAAATCAAGGACTATTATATCTCAACCATTAACCACTTTTGTTCCTTTACTCAGTTTTACTAGATCCATAGTTGAGCCTCTTACCAAGTTTAGGATTGTTATGACATTTCTATCGATTTTGTTATCATTAAACTTTCACTCGATATCTTAATTACCGAGGGCTTATTTAGTAACTTTATTGCACTTTTTGAATCATTTTTTTAGTATGGTTTTCACCTTCCATTTCACCCTTTTTACAAGACCATCATGAAATCTTATAATTTCACTCTAAACTAGCTTCATCTGGATGGTTGGGCTATCTTAGCTTGTTTTAGGCATCTACACATAATTCCAAATCCCTCATTTCTTAGAACTATTTAGTTGTTTCTATCACTTTTCTTATGAAGTAGATAAATGCTTTGTAAAATTTACTACTTAAACCAGTCACTCTTTTTGTTCAATCTACACGCATCCATTAAAGGCTAGAAAGAGATAATTTTTATTTTTTAAATCTAAAAGGGGTTGGGGAAATTTTCTAATACATTGAACGAAAAGAGTCATACATGTAAAAGACTTTGCATCTCAGTATTCTCATGTTCGCAACAATAAAGCCACATTATTAGATACTATCAAAAATTCTATTTATTTTGTTAAACTCATTTTATCACATTTCTACCCTCTTAAAGGCCAGATTCCACCCCCAATTTTCTAGGATTTTTATTTAAATATTACTCCTTTCATTTTTGTATACTTACTTTTTCTGATGTCCCCTCTTTGTTATAAGTTTTAGAGATATGAAGACCTCGAAGGTAGGAGAATTAAAAGAAGCAGCGATGAGAGCCAAAGATGAATCCAAAAAGTGTAAGTATAACACAATAGAATGACCATCTGAGTTTCCCACCAAAGATTTATTGGTCCCCTAGTTCTTGAGGTAGTTACTGATGCCAAACCTCCTTTCGTCACTTGAATTATTGCTGATATCAACGAGACAATTGATGCCCCAGTTAATTCGAAATGGCTACCTCTGAATAGTTCTATTATAGACTTCCTTCCAATTCTCGATATGAAGGAGGCCTTAGAAAATCATATAAAAAAGAAAGCCTAGTTAAGTATACCTTCAATCACGGAGTACTTTAGACGTTCTATTAATCTAGATAATGAGGATAGTTATGTTACATGTGACAATCTTGATGAGTTGGTAACGTTACACACTAGTTATATTTTAGAGGTAATCATCCTCTTTCCTCTTCTCTATTTCTTTATGTGATGTCTCATTCTTAACTTATCATGGCCATTTACATGTTTAGGGTATTTAACTTGCTACCTGCTTGAAGAAACTTTGCAATAAACATACCGTAGTTCCTGAGGCAAGTAGGAAAGAACTTAACACTAAGATTCACGAGGTGGAGACAGAGGTTTAAGAGCTTGAAGAGTCTAAACAACTAAAAACATTGTAGTCTGACCATCTCAGAGATCTGGAGAAGAAATAAGCCAATATGGAGGCTTGTATTAAGTCCCTTAAAGAGGAACTCTCTATATAGAATAAGAAGTATAAAGATCTAAAGTCTCATCACTAAGCTGATTTACAAACGAAAGAAAAGGAGATCATTGACGAGCTTAAAGGCATAGTCAATTCAATATAATTCCATATTCAATTTGAACTAGAAAAAAGGCATCCTAAAATGGATTTTTCTTAGGTGAAAGATATGGAGCTCCCCGATAAATATAAAGGTGGCCTTCCTAAACTTGATGATTTTAAGACCCGGAAGGTCGAAGAGTCATAGCTTATTTTCATGTGTATTTGTAGGTTCTACTTTTATAGATTTACTTAGGATCTTTTCTTTTTAAGATGTAAAAAACCTTTTAATAATTTTGATAAAATTAATTGTTACTTTTCCATATGCTTATCTAAATATTAGAATCTTATCAGCTTTCTATTATTATAATTTGTTGTCCTATTCTGAGATTTGATTTTCTCTATTTTCTCATTTTTCGATCACTTTTTATGAATAATTTTGTTAATACTGCCACTTATGCTTATATTGGTATTTTGCACTTCAAATTTCCCTTATAATTGTTTTCTTTAGGCTATTCAATTTATTTGTGCCTTTTTATAGACATTTTGCCGAATATTTGTTTTGCAAATTCCCTTTTATACATCTCTTACATAAATACAAGTACAATGTACATATTATTTAAAAATTATTAGCAATCTATGGCCCTATCATGGTCTTTCTCCTCTGATCGACCTATGCTCCAATATTTGACAATACAAAATATCTCTTGAGATTATCACTATTCCTTGTTTTTAGGACTTCTTTCCCTTACATAGTTTGTAGCTTGTATGTAGTTAGCTTGATTTTTTGTGAAATTTTATAAAGTCCTTCCATATTAGGCATTAGTTTGCTAACTCATGCATTGCCTTGTCCTATTTCTATCTTTTTAAGCACCAGATCTCTAAATTTGAACTTTCTTTGATCTTTGTGTTAAATTATCAGGCAATTTTCTATTTATAGGCATTCATTTTAATCAAGGCTAGTTCTTGTATTTCTTCTATCATATAGAGGTCTACCTTCTATTCTTCCTCTTTTGTTTTTTCATTGAACATATTTACTTTGTATGAAGGGAGTCTTATTTCAACTGGTATTGTCACTTGTGACCCATATGTTAGAGAATATGAGGTTTCATTTGTGGCTTTTCATACTATTGTCATTTATGCCTATATAACAGTTGGTAATTCTTTGGCCTAGTTTCCCTTAGCTTCTCCTAACCTTTTCTTCAATCCTTCTAAGATCAATCGATTCATTCCCTTTATCATTCCATTAGTTTGGGAATGGTCAATTAAAGTGAATCTCAACTTTATTTTGAGGTTATGGTAGAATTCTCAAAATATTGCTAAATCAAACTACTTGCCATTATAGACAATCATTACCCTAGGCAAGCTGAATCAACAGATAATTTCTTTCTATGTGAGGTTTCTAACTTTATCTGTAGTTATTATGGCTATTGATTCTACCTCCATCTATTTAGAGAAATATTCTATTACAGCTATTAAGAATTTCTTTTGCCTTTTTGTTGCTAGAAAAGGACCCAAGATGTCTATTTTCTATTGATCGAATGGTTAATTTATGCTAGACTACTACATGGTTAAAGGTTTTCTTATAACTTTCACATGAATTTGATATTGCAAGCATCTTTGAATTATGTCTTTTGCATCTTTGTGCATTATAGGCCAATAATAGACGGATAATGGTATTTTTTGTATGATTGATTGAGCACTAATATGGGATTCACATATTCCCTTATGAACTTCTTGAATTATATAGTTACCTTCTTATATCGTTTGACACTTTAGCCATGGATGCATTTGAACCTTTTTGTATAATTTCAAATCTATTATCAAGTACTACACTTCCCTCTAAATAATTCTCCGTGTTGTGTTCTCTTTTTTTGGTAATTCTTCCTTTTCTAAGTACTGCTTGATTTCTTTCATCCAACTAGATTCTTCAAATATTTGGTATGCCTTGATTTTTTTTGTTGTAGGCCTATTACTTTTTTCTATCATCATCCTTTTGTTGAGTGTGAGGGATCCAGCTACTGCTTTAGCTAATTCATCTCCTTCAGAGTTTTCGTCTCTTGAAATTTGTTGGATTTTCCATGTTGTCCCTATCTAGTTTAGCTCAACTGGATATTTCTTAGCTTTTGCAAATTATTTTGCCATGCTTTCCTCTTGTGCCTCAAAGCTTTTATTTATATGGTTTATCGCCAATTATAAGTCACTCTTTATCATTAGCTCTTTTGGGTGAACTTCTCTAGCTATCTTTAAACCTAAGATGAATGCCTCATATTATAATGCATTGTTGGATACTCTAAATAGCATATTCATGGTGTATTCAATTTTAATATTGTCTACTCTAAATTTATGTTCTATTACAATGCCATCTATGTATAATTCATATCTACTCAGTTCTATTTCCTCTAGAATATATTCCTCACTTATAAATTCTAGAATGAAATCGATGTGGACTTAAGCTTTTGTAATTGTTCTTTGCTTGAAGCCATACATTATAGCATTAGAGTTTTATTGACCACTCTGTAATTCTTCCCTCTTAAATTGGTTTTTCCAAGATCTTCCTTGTTAAGTTAGTTGTTTAGATTATTGTTGTGTGTGCCTCAAAGTTATATCTTAGTTTGTTTATGCTTATCATTAATGCTAATAATAGTTTTTCCATTTTGTTATACTGTATTTCTCTGCCTGATAATGCTTAATTAGCATAATAAATTGGTTTATTTTGTCTTGATTCCTTCTTGAAAAGCATAAATGTGATTGTTTCGCCCGATATGGAGAGATATAAGTATAATTTTTCTCCTTAAATTGGTTGATTCATAAGGGGAGAATTGCTTTAAAATATTTTTAATTCTTCAAATGCCTTATGACATTCATTGTCCCATTTAAAGCTTTTTGCTTTCCTAAGTTTTTAAAGAATAGGATGCATTTCTTTGCAAAAAAATGAAATGAACCTTGCAAGGGTTATTATTCTTGCATTTAATTTTTGTATTTTGTGAACATTTTTTGGTAGATGCATATCTAAAAGGCTTTTATTTTGTTCAAGTTTGCTTCTATTCCTTTTCAAGTAACCATAAAGCATGGGAATTTTCTCGATTTTACTTTGCATATGCATTCTTCTATGTTCAGGTTCATGTTATAATTGTTCAACATTTGCATAACTTTCCTCAGCTCAGCTGTGTGGTTTTCTTTGCTGGTACTTTTAACTATCATATCATTGATGTATACCTTAACCAACCTGCCTATCTCATCTTTAACCATTTTTTTAACAAATCTCTGCTAAGTAGCTCTTGTGTTCTTTACTTCGAAGGGCATAACTTTGTAATGGAATAGCCTTTCGTCAGTGATAAAGCTTGTTTCTTCTAATCTAATTCTAACATTGCTATTTGATGATAACCTGAGGGGGGGTCTATATAGCTATAGACTTTATGATCGACTGTTGAATCTGCTAATTGATTTATGCTTAGTAAAGGGTAGCTATCTTTTAGGCATGCCTTATTAAGGTCAGTGAAATCGATGCACATTCTTATCTTCCTACTATTCTTTTTGACCAGAAGCATATCCGTGACTTATTTTGGTAATTGGACTTCTTTAATCACTTTATTTTTTAGCAATTTATTGACTTCTTCTTTGATGATAGATCTTTATTAGGACACATGTTTTCTTTTTTTTTTTTGTACCAATTTTTCTTTTGGGTCAACATTTAATTCATGTGCTTTGTACTTTGGGTCTATGCTAGTGATGTCGCCTAGCTCCCCTGCAAAAGTACTTATGTTGTCTCTTAATACTTCAATGATATCATTCCTAGTGCTTGCTTGTATTTCCCTTTCTAAGGATATTTCCTTACCTTCAATTATCTATATTTTCAATACTCCATTAGTTGATTCTACTCTTTTAGAATATTCTCCTTTTCAAAATGAGTTACCTCTGTATGTTTTTTTAGCTTCTTTCATTGTTGTTGTATATGATTTCCTTATAGCTTGCTGATTTTTGTATACCATAATTTCATCTTTATCTATTAGTATTTTCATGACTAAGTACCACATGCATGTTATGACCCCTGTAGCATATAGTATTGGTTTTTCAAAGATTGCGTTATATGCGAAAGGCATATCTACAATCGTAAAAGTGCACTTATAGGTCTTTGTAATTCTCTTATTCCCTAACTCTACATATAAATCAATCAAGCCCTGGACTAGTACTGTTGCACTACCTATGCCAATGAGAGGTGTTTAGACAAGAACCAAATCTTTTAGAGGTAGCTTCATCTTTTTATATACTTCTAATGCTAGCAAATTTACTACACTTCCATTATCGAGTAATATTCTTTTGAGTAGGAAATTCGCTATATATTCTTATTTGCCTAAGGCATCTTTATGCGAAATTCTCAATTTCTTATATCTTTTACTATACAGATATTGGATTTGTTGGCATCGATTCTTCTGTTATGTATACACCATGACTTGATCATTTTCTTTCGCTATTGCTATCTCCATATGATGTCTCCCCTTGAAATTACATGTATTATATTAGCTCTTGCTCATCTAAAAGACCCTTACCCTTTCTATTTATCCTCATCATCCTCTGAGTCACACCTTTTTCTTACGCTTTCTTTTCCTTTTCAAGTGGGACTAAAGTCTAGATCCCTTATTTTTATGAACTTTTTGAGCGATCCCATTTTAATTAATCTTTTGGTCTCCTTTTTGAGGTGTCGACATTCATTCATTTCGTGACTAATATCTCTATGAAAATCATAAAATTTGTTTTTGTCTCTTCTCTTATATGATTTATCGCTTAGTCTCTTGGGCCAGTTTATTGTTCCATGATTTTATTTTATCCATATTAATACCTTCACTAGAGTGGTGTTTAACGGACAAGTTAGAGTTTTTCCCTATTTATGGGCTTGTTGTCATCCCTTTGTCTAGGAGAACTCTTTCCGCTAAGACTTTTTTTGTTAGGGCTGCTCACCTGTATCACCTAATTTTCTTCATTTTTTTTTAATGTGGAGTTCTAAAAGATACCTTCCATTGGTGCTACTTGCATTGTCTAAAGCTATGAATTGCCCTACCTTATCCATTAATTCTCCAAAATTAGATGGTTGATTTGTTACCAGTGAATTGTAGAAATATGCATTTTTTATATTATTTATCATCGTGACTATCGTTATTTTTGGATTTAAGTGTTCTATGTCTAATGCAACATCACTGAATCTTTAAATAAAATCCCTTAAACTTTCATCATCTTTTTATATTATTCATGTAAGTATGTAACCATTTTCTTATTTATGAGTTTGATGATGAATCTTGTCTTAAATTTTTTGATAACTATTTAAAAGATGATATTAATTCTTAAGGTAAGTTATGAAATAATTTTAATATGTCTCCTATTAATGTTCCTAGGAAAGCTCTACTAATAAGGGTATCCTTAAATGTTTGCAAATTAATAAGCATTAAATATTTAGATATGTGGTTCCTAGGATCAGCTTTTCCTTTATACTTTTCCATTTGGATTTTCCTCTATCGTCTAGGGAATCTAACTTCTTGAATTTCTTGGGAGAAAGGGGAATATGTTTTTCCCTAAATATTGGCTTTTTGAGGTTGCCAACTTTGTATTTTTTTCACAAACTTCTTAAAGTACTTATCTAACTTGTGTTTTTCTTCCTTTTTATCAAGCTTTGTCTTCCTTTTGCTATTCCCTTTTTTTATTCCTCTATTCTTATACTTTTACTACTAGAAGAGCTGGATGAATTTAACGAGGTGTTTGATTGGTGCTTCTTACATACCTACTTCATCTTCTTAACTCTTCAGTATCAATGTTTTAATATTGTCTAAGGAAAAACTTGAATACTTTTTCTTTTTATGGTGCCAGTCCTTCCATTTGTTGCTTTCTAATTTTGAGAAATGCTTAATTTCTTTGCCTTTTTTAGATTTAGGCTTGAGGTTAGGTACCAATCTTTAAAGTTGTTCCATGAATTCATTATGAATATGTTTTAGAAATCTACTCAAACTTTGATCGAATTCGTTCTTTGTGATTGGAGTGAAACTTTGAAATAAATTTTTTCCTTAGGATAACTAGTTGTTGTCTTCTTTTTTTCCAAAAGCAAGTAGCCATGAACCCTCGGGTGTTCACTTTTCACTTTTGATTGATCGATTTGCTTCTTGCTAATTCATGGCTTTCAATAAAAACACCAATTAATAATTATTGAATTATCTTAAGTTTGTGAAGATGATTGTCCATTCAAGCTATTGGTTATTAAAGAAGTAAATAATCATCAACAACCTACAAAACAGTTCAGATCTAGCCTCAATTCTCTTGAGATTAGCACTCAATGCTTAAATTAGCCAAGCGATCGAGAGTAGAGACTCTTAATAGCTTAATTAGATTGCATACTTGATTATATGGGATTTTATGTTTTATTTAATACTGTTACAACAAGTATTATAATCCTTATAAGATTTATTTTTCGTCTAAATAGGATATCAATTCCTTATTTTACTGAGGTGTGCTTCACTTGAATACCTTTTTCTATATCTAAAGGAATATTATTAAGAGAAGATGTTGGGCATAAACAATTAATAATAATAATAATAATAATAATAATAATAATAATAATAATAATAATAATAATAATAATTTTATGTCATAGGCTATTGTAAAAGGCTTCGCTCTAATATTAAAAGTGATATAATTTGGTTAAAATTAACATGGGCTCTGAATATAATTTCTAATTGTTTGATGGGCCAAATTAAAAATAAAGGTAACATGTGCAGCTATATAAGGGTTATGATCCCCAAATTATACCACGATTTTTTTCTGATATCTTATTATTAGAAAAGGCAGTCTCCACTCCTTGATGATGCATAATAATTTGGAAGATCAGAACTACTTGACTAAAGAATTCAATAGCTATTATGGATTCAGGTATGCTTCCGCATTCAATTTTAGTTTCTTAATGATTTGACATAATCGATTTTGGCTAGTTAAGATTTAAGGTTTGCATAATAATTGGTATAGAGCATGGTTCATGTGGAATTATTGAGAATTATTTTTCAAGTTTTGGATTATTTGGTTGATTAAAGTTTGGATATATATATATATATATATATATATATATATTATTAAGTTATTCATTGTGATAGCAATTTTTAAGCTATTCATCTCTTTTATGAGTTAATTTTAATAATAAAAGGAATAATGGCATATTTAAATTTGAATAAAGTGCAATAATTTCATAACTTTTATTTGCGAATTTAAATTTGAATAATGGTATGTTTATTTGTATATATATTTTGAAATGAATTAATTGAATCAATATGTTGCTAAAGTGACCTTTATGGAAATTAATTAATTTATTTTAAAATATATAACCGGTTATGTGTAAGTGATTTATCTAAATATTGATTGGCCTAAAGGAAAATTTATATTTAGCATGATTGCATATGTGTTTGTGGTACTCAATATGTGATGATTATTTAGTTTTATATGTGAGCAATTAATTGGACCCAATGAAGATTGTTTGATATATTACTTTATCATCAATGTTTGATTGTTGCACTAAGATATCATTTACTAGTTAATATTTTGTTTAAAGATAAAATATTAATAGAGTGTCTAGTATCTTGAGATGGGATTTACCACTATTTGAATTTATTTTTCTATTATGGTTTTACTTTGGTATTTATGTGAGTTTGCTTTGTGTTGTTTGTTTTGTTCTTTATGCAATTTTTGCTCCTGCTGCTAATAATATTGCTCTATGTTGTTTTTGCTCCTGCTGCTAATAATACTGCAAGTATATGACTCCATTCCTATACTAAATGGCATGAATTTTAAAGCATGGCAAGAGAGTTTATTGATCACTCTCAGAGTCATGGACTAAAACCTTGCATTAAGGGTTCCCAAACCTGTTGAACTCACTGATATGAGTACCTCTAATGAAAAGAGAAAGATGAAAAAGCAGCAAATGGAAAAGTGGGAAAAGTCTAATCGCATAAGTATAATAGTCATTAAGCGTGCCATTCTAGAAGCTTTTAGGGGCAATATGTCTGATCAGGTGGATATTGCTATGGCTTTCCTTGAGGACCTTGAGAAAAGGTTTGCTAAGAATGAAAAGGATAAAACTAATACACTCTTAGCAAAACTTATCTCAATGAGCTATGCAGGCAAAGGAAACAGAAAGGAGTACATTATAGAAATGTCTCATCTTGCTTCAAAATTGAAAGCACTTAGCTTAGACTTATCTGAAGACTTATTAGTGCATTTGGTTTTGTATCTCTTCCAGCATAGTTCAATCAGTTTAAAGTGAGCTATAATTGTCAAAAGGACTCCTAGTCCCTTAATGAGCTCATCTCACACTATGTTCAAGAAGAAGAAAGGTTGAAGCAAGAAAGAACACCTAGTGCTCGCTTAAATCTACCTCAAAGGACAAGAAGAATGAAAAAGCTACAGATATAGCACCACAAAAGAAATAACATAAGGAATCGACTCAGAATGGTTGTTTCTTCTATGGAGATGTAAGCCATAAGAAGAAGCAGTGTACTATCTATTAAGCATGGCGTGCAAAGAATGTATGCTTTTTAATTTTGTTTGTTTTAAGGTTATTTGACTTCAGTACTTAGACACACATGGTGGATATACTTTGATGCAACAACTCATATTAGTGTGTCAATACAGGGTTGCCTAAATTATCGAAAGCATAATGATGGTGAAAGATACATCTATGTTGGTGATGGCAAGTTAATAGAGGTGGAAGTAATTGGGACATTTAGAATATTATTAAGAACTAGTTATTATTTGGATTTGATTGAGACTTTTGTTTTACCGTTTTTTAGACAAAACTTGATTTCTATTTTAGCATTGGACAAATTTAGTTATTATTGTTCATTTTGAAATGGAAAATTTAGTCTTACTTAAAATTCAAATTTGGTTGGTTTTAGTTCTTTATATGGCTATGATAATCTATGTTTGCTTGATTTAATTGCTTCATATAATGAATCTTTGCATGTTAATGTAATAGGTAAAAAATGCAGATTAACCATTGAGAATTCAGCTTCATTGTGGCATAAGAGACTAGATCTCATCTCCCAAAAGAGAATTGAAAGACTTGTGTCCAATGTTATTCTCAATCCCCTTGATTTCTCAGATTTTAACACATGTATAAATTGTATTAAGGGGAAACAAAAAAATATCAAGAGATTCGATGCCAACAGGAAATTAGATGTCTTAGAATTTTTACACACAGATATTTATGGACTATTCCTTATAGCTTCTTAGAATGGTCAACAATATTTCATAATATTCATAGATGATTTTTCACAATATGGCTACCTTTATCTCATTCATGAGAAATCGCAATCGCTGGACATGTTTAAAAGTTATAAAGCTGAGTTAAGAACCAACTCAGTAAAAAGATTAAAGCATCAAATCTAACTGTGGTGGTAAATACTATAGCAGATATGATAGATCAGGTGAACAATGTCCAAGTCCATTTGTGAAATTCCTAAAAGAATGTGGTATTATCCTATAGTACACTATGTTAAGTTCGCCTACTATGAACGGTGTTACTGAAAGACGAAATAGAACACTTAAAGACATAGTAAGAAGTATGATTAGTCATTCTACCTTACTTGAATCACTCTAAGGAGAGGCATTAAAGACTGCAGCATATATATTTAATAAAGCTCTAAGTAAAACAACTTTGAATAGGTAAAAAGCCTAGTCTAAAGCACCTTCATATTTGGGGATGTTTAGTTGAGGCAAGGCTTTATAGGCCAAATGAGAAGAAACTAGATTCCAAAAACTATTAGTTGTTATTTCATTGGTTACTCTGAAAGGTCTAGGAGTTACAAATTTTATGATCCCACAACTATGTCAATTTTTGAGATATGTAATGATCAATTCTTTGAGGATGTTGAGTTTACGAGGGGAAAAAAGTTAAAGACTTTATCTTTGAAGAAGGATAAATGGAAATTCCTTTTATTGCTATTAACAATAATTAGGAATAAATTCTTATACCTAAAATTGTTCAAGAAGCAACTCTAGATGAAGATAATGTCATTCAACCTCCCATTTAACTTGAAGATATTATTCCAAAAGAACAAACTCTATAGCCTCAAGAACCATTTCCATTAAAGAAATCCACTAGAGAAAGGAGAAATGCAATTCTAGATGATTATATTATACTTCTCCAAGAACATGATGTTGACATTAGAGTGATGGAAAATGATCCAATCAATTTTCATCAAGCCATGGAAAGTTTTAACTCTCAAAAGTGGATAGATGCCATGAATGAAAAGATAAAGTCCATGAAGGACAATGATGTGTGGGATCTTGTCCTATTACCTGAAGGTGAAAAGCCCATTGGTTGTAAATGGATATTTAAAACTAAGAGGGATTTGAAGGGTCATGTGAAAAGGTACAAGGCATGTCTTGTTGCTAAAGGCTTTACATAGAAAGAAGGCACTGATTATAAAGAGACTTTCTCTCTGGTATCATTGAAAGACTCTTTTAGGTTTATAATGGCTTTAGTAGCATATTTTGATCTTGAGCACCACTAAATGGATGTCAAGATTGTGTTTCTCAATAATGACATTGACGAGACAATTTATATAGTACAACTAGAAAACTATGTGTTGGGTGATACAAAGTTAATAGTTTGCAAATTAAAGAAATTCATCCATAGGTTTAAGCAAGCATCTCGACAATGGTATTACAAGTTCACTAAGTTATTCTCTCATTTGGTTTTGAGATAAATTTGGTTGATGATTGTATATACCACAAATTCAGTAGGAGTAAGCATATTTTCCTAGTTTTATATATCAATGACATATTGCTTGCTAGCAATGATATAGGCTTATTGCATGAAACCAAGAAATTTTTATCAGAGAACTTTGAGATGAAAGATCTTAGCGATGCAATTTTTGTCTTAGGGATCTAGATACATCAGTATTGTTCTCAAGGTATTCTTAGATTATCACAAAATGCCTATACTGAAAAGGTTCTTAAAAGATATGGCATACAAGATTGCAAACTAAGTGATACCTTTGTTGCTAAAAAAGATAAGTTTAGTCTTAGATAGTGCCCTAAAAATGCTTTTAAGGAAAATGAAATGAATAAGATTCATTATGCTTCAGCAGTAGGGAGTCTAATGTATGCTCAAGTTTGTACGTGTCTAGACATTATGTACATTATTGGAGTGTTGGGCAGATATTTAAGCAATTTAGGAATAGATCATTGAAAAACAACCAAATAAGTATTGCAGTATTTACAGAGAAAAAAGATTACATGCTTACATACTCTAACTTTGCTAGTGCCAAGATAGCATGAAATTTACATTAGGCTACATTTATTTGCTTGCTGGAGGAGCTGTCTCTTGGAAGAGTGCTAAATAGACCCTCATAGCTTCTTCCACTGTGGCAGTTGAGTTTATAACATGCTATGAGGCATCTAATCATGAAATATGGCTGTGAAATTTTGTCACTAGGCTGCGAATCATGGACAAAATTGAAAGAACACTTAAGATATTTTGTGATAATAAGTCTATAGTCTTATATTCAAATAACAACAAGAGCTCAAGCAAGTCAAAGCATATAGACATTAAGTTCCTTGTTATTAAAGAAAGAGTTCAAAGTGATCAGGTGTCTATAAAGCATATTGGGACAAACTCCATGATTGCGGATCCGCTTACTAAGGGATTGCCAACCAAGGTCTTTCATGAGCACACTGCTCATATGGGTGTTATGTCATTTAAAGATATTCAGTTTTAGTGGGAGTTTGTAACTTTGTAATTTTGTTTTCTTTATAGACACATTTCAATTTATAGATATTTTAAGGATATTTTCTGTAGAAATTAAGTTTCTTTCAGTTATTCACAATTTGATTTTGGTATAGCTTGATCTCAATAAAGTTTAAGGTGGACCAATTGGAAATAGACATGTTTAGATCACATTGCATGTAGTTTCCACACTACATATCTATACTTGTTTTATGTCATTTGATTTTGTTAATATATGTGATCAAGGATGGATTTTTGTTACGATGAATGTGACAAAAGTCGCCTTAGTTCTATCTTGGCACAATTGATGGATGATATTATTT
>CANXYI012258925.1:0-11110 GCA_948208565.1 Hura crepitans | reverse complement strand
ATTCGTTTAAGAGAAATTTCTCTTTTTTTTTTCACTTAACTACTTGTATTCATTTTTTTTTCAAATTGTCGATTATAATATTCTTTTTTTCTTCATTAGCTCTCATTTCATTATGCTTAATGCCTTGTATCTAACGTAAAGCTTGTGTGAAGCTATCGTTTAGTGCCAACTTCATATCAAAACAAAATAAATAGAACTAAATTTGACAATCAAAGGGGACTATAGAAAAAGAAAAAGACAAATAAAATAAACAATTTAAGAAAAAAGAATGAGTGTATATGAGTTAACTAAGAAAAATGAACTAATACAATAGAAAAAATTTATAGTAAGCCTTAATTATATATAATTGCAAGCACTGTTTTGGTCATGGCTAAAATAGATGTATGAAATGAGTTTAAAAATAAAAGTAGAAAGCAAAGTGATAAAAATGATGAAGTATATATAGGAGGCTATTAAAATTTAGTTAATTGGTAGGGCTTTGAAATTTTAGCTTTACACAAAAAAGAAGATGATAGAGCCTTGAATTTAATAATATTATTAATTACCACCATACATCTGTTTTTCCAAAACCATGGGCTTAGGCTGAGTAGGCATTGTCCTTTAGCCAATCCCGTGTTTAGATTAAGAGACATTAAGAATAATGTAAGATGTTAAATTAATCAACACCTGTCTAACACAAATCCTTAAACCCACACTATTATGACAGATTATTAAAAAAATTGCATAAAGAGAAACCAAAAGGTAAATCCACCACACTAATCAGTGGAGAGGCAGCCCATGAACTTTGCTTGAGGTTAAAAAACAACACTTCAAAAGAATGACTTATCCAATAGACTTTCCACTTTCTAGGTTCATGTCTTGGCATCTTCTATCCAATTGGTTCTATTTAATTGTTAATTAGCCTTTTTATCATAATATTGATTGGCACAATCTGAATTGGACAAATGTAATGGGTTTTTTTAGCTCTTTATATTACATTTCAAGGGGTAAATTTGTCCCTTGATAAAATTAGTAATATTGTTATTTAAGTTTCTGTGTTTAAAGTTTTAATATCGAATTAAATTTGCCCACTTTTGTTTTGAATCATTAAAATTGCACAACTTTCATTCACTTCTCTACTGATCTAAATATATTTAAACTGCAAGCAATGATCAAATCAATTTTGGAATTTCCACATGTTACTTTAGCATATTTGATTTTTGACTAAATAGGCTTCTTTTAAATCCCTATGTGGCATAGTTTAATTGAATATGTCAAAATCAACTTATCAAGAACAAAAAAAAAATCAATTTGGACAACTTTCACCATTTGTCTATTGATTTAGTATATTTAAACTATGATCAATCTTAAAATTTCAGCCTATTTAATTTTTAGGTAAATCGATTTATTTTAAATTTTCATATGATATGGTGCAATTGGTGTTTACAGATTGAAAGGTCAATTTTAACATTCCATAAATTTATCCAATTTAAAAATATTATGACTAACATTACCTAATATTTAACTTAAAAATGGCATTACTCATTTTATCAAATTTAACGAACAATTTGCCCCTTTTAACTTATATTATATTTAGCATATGTATAAAAACAAATTTTATCAGGTAGCTCTTGTACCTATAGATCAACTACCACTTGTTTAATTTATGTGCCTTCTTCAAAAGTTAATAACTGAAAATGAAAAAAAAGAAAGTTAAGAAAGCTTGATTATGGACACCTCACTTAATATATTATTAATTATTATTACAATATATATATGTTAAAAACCCTTCTAGTGATCTTATAGTGACTTGTCATGAGGCAGTTTATCACTTGGCAAATGCCACTTCTTTTTCCACTTTTTGTAGGTTTTATTCCACTACTCTCCCATATGTGATAGGTCACTTTCGTTTTTTTTTTAATAGGATTTTTCAACGAATCAAATAACTATGTTTTCAAATTTTAACGGACCTTGGAAAATTGTTTTATATAATTACATTTTTTTCTCTCATAATGGACGGTTGCATTTGGATACTTTGCCCAATTAGTTCTATGACTGTATACCGTTGAATCAAATGACGATTCAAATTGGACTGAATATATCATTCAAATTAAAAAAATTAATTTAACAATAAATTTTTTTTATTTTATTTAATGTCTAAAATTTATCAATTCGATTTTATACGAGGTAGATTATAAAAGGATAAAATTAAAATTTAAAATCTCTAATACTAAAAAATCATTCCGTCCCATTCCATTCTTTATCGTTTAACTTTGTTTGATTAGTTTAATTCAATCAATCAATTGGCATTCCGAATCCAAATTTACAAGTATTCATTATATGAGCACCATGATGGATTTATTATATTATATTATATTATATATTATATTTAGCTTAATACATAAATAGTTGTTTGTCTGCTAAGCTTTATAATACATTTATTTATTTTTTTCTCAGCTGTGCTTTATATTTGTTTTTTCAATTAACTTTTATATATAAAAATCGATTTTAATTTCATTTAACTTTTATAGTTAATTTAGAGTTGATGTAAAGTGCTTTGTATGGAGATATTATAATAGGTAAGATATTTTCGAATACTCAATTCTATTTAATCGCAATAAAACGAATTTAAGTAGTTGTTAAAATGGATTTAAGACAAATTTAAGTATTCATTTTATTATACTTATGGGGTTTGAATCAGGTAAAGGGATTCGATTATTGGATACGAATCAGTTTATGAAAGTTAATTATTAATCCATATAAATAATATTAATTCCCAAAGTATTATTTTATAAAATTATACGAATAATATATATAAGGACACAAATCATGTAATATACTTAATTAATTAAAATTAATTATATATATTTATATTAAATATATTCCATTAAACATTATAAATGTAGTTCAACTTTAATTTTATATGTTAAAACGAGTATTTAAACACGTAAATATTGTTCATATATAGTTGCACACAATTTTGGAACTGATTTTAGTAATTAAAAAAATATTTTTAATTAGATTTAAAATGGATGTGACAATCATATATAAAATAATGGAATTCAAATTTGGGAGGTAATTTTTAGCATGCACTCCAGTTGTTGCCATTTTTAGCTTCACACCAACATTAATATCATCATAAAAGGGATTGAATGTAACCTATCAATTGAGCACTCTCAAAATCGTGGATAAGTGTCATAACTATATACGTATTTTACATATGTAACATTTATTGGTCGACAAGTAAATCTGATTTAAATATATATATTTTTTTTAAAAATTTTATATTTATTTTCGAATTGGCGACACCTTGAGTCTAAATGATGTTGATTGGTGGAACTGTAAACTTATTAAGGATTAGCTATGAGGCAGAGCTTAGGCAAGTGATCATCGTGGTCAGAAAATATTCCAAGTTGTTGAATTTATTAATAAGTTCTATTATTATCAATTTTCTCCGCGTGTGATTCTCTGTTCTTTTTTTCTTTTAAAAAAATAAAGAATCAATAGCAAGTAGCAACATAAATAACATATTTTGAAAAACAAAAAACAATAACTTAGGGCCAACACTCTCACGGAAGCTTTAGTTCCATCACTGGTTGGTTGACTGTTAAATAAAAATGAGTATAAGTTCAAATAAAAACTGTCTGGATGTTTTTGATATATATTCATGTTTCTTCAAAAAAAATTGAGGACCAAAAATTTTAATTTCGAGCAAGGTTTTATTTTAGAGAAAAAGCTCATAAATTATTTTAGAATATTACTGTGCTGCACTCCCTTTTTTTCCAACACATAATAAAAAAAAAGAAATTTCAAATCTAAAATATTTTAATATATTAAGATCAGTTGTACAGCCCTTTAGGGGCATTATGCTACACTCTAAACATACTTTTGCATTAATATATACAGTCACCTTGACTTATCATCGTGTATGTATTACCATCCTAAATCAATTGGAATAAATTTTACTAAATATGATAAAATCATATAAATTATCTCTTTAAAAAAATATGCATAATTATATGTCAAATGTAATAAAAGGAATGCGATAAATGTAACGTGAATTTTATGTCATATGACTTTTAGAGGAATGAATATTATAGTCTATACAAATTTAGAGGATAATGGAATTCCGATTAATTAATATGTGAATTTTATAGACAAAAGAAGTTTAGGGTGGATTATATACACTCATTCTTATAAATAAGTGAAAAGAAAAAAAAAGTTGGGATAGAAGGAGCAGAAAGCAACAGAATTTGCCTCAACAATATTTTTTTTTTCAAGAAAATGTTCTCTTCCTTGCACAGAGAAAGAAGCAAAGTAAATAGAAAAAAGAAAATTCTCTCTCTCCAAAGGAATTGCCTTTTCTTGTAAACTGAAAATTGTTTATTTGGGTTTTGTTGTTGCAGATGATGATGATAATATATTTGAATATAAATAATTAATAATAGTATTATAATAAATCTGCACAGTAAATTAAAGCATAAACTCCCAGGTAATGGGTTTCTTTCAAATTGAACTCTTTTCTCTCCGGTCTCCACCCATTTACATAAAACCTTGTTTCTCTGCCTCTAATGGCTTCTCTTCAATTTTTGTAGTTTGTTCATGTATTTATCTTTCACTGCAAATTCTTAGGTCTTTCGTCTTCAAATCTTCTCTTTCCCTTCAGACTTAATGTTTTCTTGATTTTAATTCTCTGCATATAGCCGCCCCTTCTTGACTTGACTTGACTTAACTGGTACGCTTCTCTCTCTTTTTCTGTGATTATATGTTTATCTGTAACTTGTTTATTTGTTGGGTATCTCTTCATTTCTTCAATCATTTATGCATTGGTCTGTTGGGTTTATTCTCACTTGAGATTTTAATTTGTATTTCTTGGTTCTATTCCATTTTTCTTATTTAGTTTTTGATTCTAAATGTTGTTGTTGTTAATATTGTTCACTGTTTTATCACCTTATTTGATTATATTTCTCATATGGGTGAAAAAGGTTCTTTCTTTGGTGTTAAAGTGAATTCATTCAGACTCTCTGTTTTGATCTGCAATGGTTTGAATTGGATTCATTTTTATTGTCGAATCAATTTGTGAATGTGCTTTTGAGCTCTCAACGTTTCTTATGCATTTTAGCTGATTTTTGTGTTTGTTTATCTTTTCTCCCCTTAAAGCAAAGTCCGTTTGTGAGAAAGATGTATTAATTGGTCTTATTTCTCATTTGAGGAAACTATATCTTATATTTATCTACCAATATATATACCCATCCATTTATTGGTATCTTCATCATTAATGGGAATTCTTTTTTATGGATCTTCTATTCTTCTAAGAGTGAAATCATTCGTTGTTTGATGGTGTATTGTTGTATGAGCTGTTTTTGATTTGTTTATGAATTCTTTCTATTGGCAATAAAACTCTGATGACGAAAAAAAAAAGATTTCATTTGTCTAGTTAACTTTAATCATCCCACGACATGAATATCTGCGTTTTTTGCGGTTACTGCTGATAATATGCTTTCTGATTTTCTTCATGTGAATTTTATAAATGGCAGATAATATTTGGAAAGTTTCCGATCCATGTTCAAAGGAAAAGAGATGGGGGGTGAAGATGGAGGAGTTGATGTGTGCAGAAATGATTGTAATCCTCAAAAGAAGGGAGTGGTGAGTGGGAATGGAATCAGTAATTATCGTAGTACTATTAAGAAAAGGATAATAGGCGAGGATTATGGTAATAAGTTATGGGTTACTTGTGATTATCCTCCACCAGATAATAGTAATACTAATGGTGATGCTAACAGATTGGTAGTAGGCCCTAGCAGGTATGCATTTTCTAGAATTGGTGGCTCATCGAGTGAAGAACCTCAGGATGCAGATTACTCGGAAGTTCCACAGCTGAGTGATGAGGTAGAGAATCAAATTTTGGCAAGGGTTACAAGATCAGAATACTGGAAATTTTCATTAGTGAACAAGCGAATATTCGGTCTTATGAGGAGTGGTGAGCTCTTTAAGATCAGGAGGGAACTTGGTGTGAAAGAATCATCTGTTTTTATATTCACAACTGGAGACAGCGGTTGGTGGGCATTTGATAGACAATTCAGTACTCATAGAAAGCTTCCTCCCTTGCCCGCAGACTCTTGTTTTTCCTCTGGGGATAAAGAATCAGTTTGTGCAGGTACTCATCTGATAATTTCGGGCCGGGAGATAAATGGTGTAGTTGTTTGGAGATATGAATTTGAAACAAATAGTTGGAAAAAGGGTCCTTCCATGATTGAACCAAGATGTCTGTTTGCTTCCGCCTCCTGCGGTCCATTTGCTTTTGTTGCTGGTGGAGTCACAAAGGCTGGTGCTATTCTAGATTCTGCTGAGAAATACAATCCTGATACTAAAACATGGGAAACAATTAAGGGAATGAAGCACAAAAGGAGACTTTGTTCAGGCTGTTACATGGATAACAAGTTTTATGTTATCGGTGGGCGAAACGAGGATGGAAAATGTCTCACATGTGCAGAAGCTTATGATGATGAGAAAAAGAACTGGGAACTTATCCCTAACATGTTGGAGGATACTCCTGTTGCAACTTTCCAATCTCCACCTCTTATTGCTGTCGTGAACAATGAGCTTTACTCATTGGAAACTTCTTCGAACGAGCTCAAAGTATATTCGAAAGCAAACAAAACATGGAGGAAGTTAGGACTAGTGCCAGTGAGAGCTGATTCTTCAAAAGGATGGGGTGTAGCCTTCAAGTCTCTTGGCAATGAGCTACTTGTCATAGGTGCATCTACTTCCAAAGTCTCCTATTCAGGAGACGGCATGGTTATATACACCTGTTGTCCAGATGCTAATGCAGAGGAATTGCAGTGGACGCTTCTTGAGTGTGCTGGAAATAGGCTCAGTAACTTTATATTGAACTGTTCTGTTATGGTAGCTTGAATATTTAACTCTGCAAGCCAAGTCAATGGAGTTGCTTTCATGCTAGTTGAATAATGGCTATACATAATTAGTCTTTGGCATATTAGGTGCTGAAGCACGTTCATAAATATATTGCATATATTTCGGGCTTTTTGTGTCGATAATTGGGTGTTATTGAAAGGACTCTACTGAAATATCTATTTCGTGGTCAGTAGAGGATCCTGTCAATTGCAGTTGGCATTGAATCCTTGTCCTGTTTGAATTCTCTATGTTGTGAATGTATGTAATTGAAGGTTTTGCTTTGATATTCCAGTTTCTTGCAGAAACCATCATGACCAAGGTTCAAGACAACAAACCATCAACAATAAAATTATAATCTAATACTAAATATTGGCTTTTTCGAATCCCTCTAACCAAGCTAAATGCGTCTCGAAACCTTCTTAGATGCTGTTTTTGTGCACATAATACTCAACCTGCTTCCACCATTCTTCCCACAGGATCTTTAAAGAAAGCTGTAATGTAGATTCATTCACTGAACCTAAAGCCAGCAGCAATTCCTACACTCATCTTTCTGACATGTACAAGAAACTTGTTCACAGAGGCAGCGGGTCCCTGCTTTGTTTTTCTCCATCAGGTTTCAAAACCAATGCGACACAGTTATTTTGTACATCTGCTTTCGACAGCAATTAATTTATTACATAATCATATTACGCATCGCATCAACCCTTTTTTTTTTCTCGTCTTTTTTGAGCAGAGCATGGCATCAGTTTATTTGAGTTATTTTTTCCCCAAGACATAATATATATAAAAAATAATTAATATTTTATTTTATAGGTATAATTAAAGAAAATATATTTACAGTATATAACTATATAGTTGATAACTAAAATTTAATACTTTTTCTAATGATTTTTGACATAGTTATTATAGTAACTAATAATCTAATACTTTTATTGAAGATTGTCAGTGAAATTATAATAAAATATTAAGCCAAAAAAATTTTGAAAAGTTGTTTAACTATTTAAAGAATTTTTTTTTCAAAAGAAAATAAGTAGATAATTGAATTTGAAATTGTAATATAATAAACTAATTTTACCCAATATGTTGACTCGTAATTATGTTGTATTGTTATATTATTAATATAATTTACATTTTAATTAAAAATAAAATAATACAAAATTTAATTCCATAAAAAGCGAGTGATACTACGGTGGGCCTTTGTGCCGGTGCGCACGAATACGCACCGTTCGATCAAGCGCGTGAGTTACACGCGCGATGATCAACGGTGCGTATTCGTGCGCACCGGCGCACGGACGCACTTAATCGTTACCCTGTTCTTCACAAAAAAAAAAAATTATAAATATGTATCTCCATATTTCTTTAACTTACCAACTGCAACCTAACCACGAGAGATGGCGGGAAATGAAGAGCAAGCATTTTCCCCTGCTTCTTCCAGACCAAATATAGAGCATTCGAAGGGTCCTCAATTTGTTTGAGACTTCAATAGGACGATACTATGAAGCGGCTCCATTTACTCCAGTTCTGTGTTGTTTCGTCTTTCCGGAGGCGCGATTTCTCTGTTGCACGCATCCTCGGGCTTCGTCTCCTCGGCTTCCTCGATTCTCATTCTCCCACCAACGCCGATAAAGTACTCAGACTCGGTCAACCTATCCGCCGTGAAGCCGTCTCCAAGCTCGATGCAGTTAGCCAGTCCCTCATTCCTGAATCCGAATGGTATATAAACATCTAGAATTTGTTACTATTTCTCTTGGTTTCTTGCTTGAAATGAAAAGCAGGGGTTTATGTTCTTACGATAATATTGATCTTATGGAATGTGTATTTCTTGGAGATTTTTATGACTTTATTCTTTTCCTTTGAAACCTATCGATTGCTAATCTTGGGTTCCAATACCTTAAGAATTAATCATCTCTCTGAGAATGATATTTATGTTTATGATTATGAATTTATGACAATTTTGCTTCTAGATTATATCTAGTCCCTTTACTTCGCGGTGGTGATGATTTATGCTCCATTTTCCTTTGGCCGAGCATTTGAAAAAGCAGGTAGAGCTCCTACCCATGTTTTTAACAGGAAAGGCGATACTGACATTGAGAAGATTAAACAGTCAGAAAAAGGAATTGAGAGGTTCAACTATTGCTTTTATGGTTACTCGTTCTCTTCATTATGTTCAGCAGTTAAGATCGCATGCTTAATTTAGTTTTTCTGTATTTCATTTTCACATTTTGCTTTCATGTTTTTACAATAATATATAATGCGTCTGATGGAAATTTGTAGTTCGGACTCTGAACTGGTTTGTTTTCTTCTCCCCAGATGCATAACTTCTTCTGGTTAGGAAGGATGAGCTCAAGAACAAGCCGAATTTGTACAATATATTTACAGCATAAATATCTCTTTATAGACAAGTTTCGAATCACTAGGATATGGAGAAGCAACAATTTGCTCCTGATCATAGAGTTTTTTTACAGAGATTGAGAGAAAAGAAATACGTTATTTCTCTGAATCTGTATATTTGTGGTAACTACCATGTATACAGGAAACTCCCCCTTGATTGCGGTATGTACAACAGTCAAGCGGGAGTTTTCTGTGTATGTGGTAGTTACCACATTAAATAAAATAATAAAATTATTTTATTTATTATTATATTTTTTATTTTAATCTTAGTTGGGTTAGATTCCATCATGGGTAAACCATCCAATCTTAACATCTCCTACTCACACATGATGAGACCACCTCTCTCTTTAATTCTACAAGATCCATATATAAATAGACCATGTGACCATGGATACTTCGAAAGCAATTTAGTTATATATCCGTTTAAGAGTATATAATTTTTCGAAAAAAAAGCTTGGAGTATGTTTTGTATGCTATACCCTAGATCACAATCACATTTATTTCTCTAGTGATCTCATTCAATTAATAAATTAAGTACACTCATAATTATGTTTCACGAATGAAAATAATTGGTCAACAAATGAATTTAATTCAATAATGTGATATTTTTTTAGTAGTGATCTTCCTTTTATCTCAATTCTTATGTCTTCTATATAATTTACTTTTTTAGAAATATCCTATTAGATCAAATCATCCATAATCCTTTAGCAATATACTAAGATAGCAAACATTAGGTAAAAGATTTGAGCAATAGATTAAAGTCATAAGGGTATAATAAGAGAATCTTAGATCTTAAGGTCTCACACAACATCGAAGTTGAGATCTTAACTTTGTTACCTTTGTGGTCATGAAATTTGCATATAAGGTCTGAATCACATATTACTGTATTTTTTCCTTTCCCAAAGAGTTCGTGTCTATGATTCCTTATAAATATCGTACAAATTTTAGTTCAAATTATCTGATATCTAACTTGAGTTCATTCACATGCTCTTTTATTTACTAGAACTCAAATCTAGCAATAAGAAAGATGAAGTGACAAATTGATCATTATCAATACAGTCACTTAGTCATAAGTACTAAAGAAAATCATAACTTATTTCCTCATTTCAAGTGGAGGTGACATTAATTAATATTTAAGCTTGACTTTTTATTATCACTTAGATAATAAGCTTAAAATTGTCTCATCTTTGTTATACAATATAACAAAGGCAATTGCTTGTGTGAGAATGCCAATCTTGCATCTGCGCAACATGTTTTCTCACAATATATATATTCTACAATAAATGTATGTTTAGGCAGATGAAGGAAACAAAAAATTGTCTTTCATTAATGACATAATATGTGAACATTATTGGGAAAGCAAAATATAATATATAAGTACATTCAACATCTTTGCAAACCTAATGATTTCACATGCCTATAATATACATCTCTTGGTATAGGCTTTGTCAATGGATTTGCCACCATATCATGTATGGGTATGTACTTTATGTTCACTTCTTCATGTGCGACCATATCTTTCACAAAGTTGTATTTAGTATCTATATGCTTTATTTTTTCATAAAATTTGGGATCTTTAGTATATGCTAATGCTGTTTGACTATCACAATTCACTATTACTGGATTATTAACTATATCATTGACTCCTAAATGGTTCAAGAATCATTTTAACCAAACAGCTTCTTGTACTGCAACTAAAGATGTTAAAAATTCAGCTTCTATTGTAAAAAGGGCTATACATGATTATTTCTTACTACTCCATGACATGGCACTGCCATTTAGTAAGAAAACAAATCTAGAGATATATTTTCTCTCATCTAAATCT
>CANXYI012258911.1:0-12067 GCA_948208565.1 Hura crepitans | reverse complement strand
TAGGCTATGAATATGTAATGTAATTAAGTAATATTAACCTGCTTATGTAAATAAAGCATTGATATATGTTTTTTGGTGAATGTATGACCATATGTGTTATGTGTTGTTAATGTGAGCCTAAGGCTCTATGTTTATAGTTATTTTTTTATATGGCTTAAGGCTTGAGTTTGATATGTGTTAGATGATGATGACAAGTTGAGAATGGGTGGCTAGATGGGTCTAGGTGATGAAGATTATTTATAGAAGTGTTAAACAAGCTTATTTAAATTTTAGGTTAGAACCTGGGCAGCCGTTATGCTTTTAGATTTTTATGCAATTTATGGGCGATGTTAGTTCCCCTTGATAATTGCTAAACTAGATTGGTTTTAACATAAATGGATTATAAGAACTAACTAGAGTTATTTTGGAGTTAGATAGAATGATCTAGAGTGAAATTACTAGAAGTGAAATAAATGACCTAGGGCAAAATTTTAAGATAGGTGACCTGATAAGAAGTGCGCTGCTTATTGGGTTTCTTTAGTAATCTAATAAGGGGTGTTGCATTTAGTGGTATCAGAGAAAAGGTTTAATATTCTTTGGTAAAGGACATGGATATCAAGAGTTAAGTTTTAATTCCTCTAAAATGTTACACTATCCGAGGCTAAGAAGGGAAAGTCTTATGTAGTATAGAAATGACTAGACTAGTTGCCTAAAGGAGGGACTATAAAACCAATTGGTTTGATAACCATAGTATATGGAGAGTAAGTTTAATATCAGTATCTGAACCTAATAATGCTACTTAGCAGTCAGAGTTATGAGTGACTGAGTAGGTTCAATATCAGTATCTGAACCTAATAATGCTACTCAGCAGTCAGAGTTATGAGTGACTGACTGATAATAGTAGGAGAAACCCTGTCTTGGTATAGTAAAAAGTAGTACATGAAAAGATCTTACTAGATTTCTAAAGTATGTTGAGGAAATTATTTTTAATGACAAACATATAGAAAATAAGAGATTCCTTATGGGATTAAATGTAAAATCAAGGATACAGATAACTAAACCTCAAAAAGAGGGATTTGGTAGTATTAGTATTAGTTGTATATGATAAAGAAATGGTACAAGCAAAGAGAGGCCTCTTTTAGAGAAAGAGGCAGAGCACTGTGGGATAGCCCAGTGTAGTACTAGATTGGTAAGACAAGGAAAGAGAGTCAATTATAGGCATAGTGTTAGTCTAGGTCCCAGTACTAGAGAGGGTACTAAGAGTAGACTACCATGTGTGGTTGTTGGTAGAAAAGGCACTAGGAGTAGTGCAAAGGAGGTAAGGGAGAAGAATGTCTCTAATGTGGTGTTAGAGGCCACCACATAAAGAGTGTCCTCAAGGATAGATAGAAGGTGCTCAGACACAGACATTTAATATTCCACCCCAAAGTAAGGGCCAGAAATATACTAAAGGAGAGTAGTCCAATATTAGTTAGGGTACTGAAGTTAAGGCTTGTGCTTCAGCCAGGCAGTGCATAGTAAGATTGAAAAAGTGGCTGTAGCACTAGATAGTATGATTAGCATTTTATTTATCTAATGTTCTAGTCTTAGCTTTGATAAATCTTGATTTGATGCCTTTATGTGCATGTTTTGCACTAGTGTAAAATAGATAGATAGGGCTTGACCAAGTTATTATAGACATTGGAGTTAATAGCCCTATAGGGCAGTGTGTGATTGTGAAAGGGATGTATAAAACATGCCTCTGGTGATTTAGGGGCATTAGTTGTTATTGGTCTGACTAAGTTATCTTTCAATGTATTGATGTGCTTCTAGGATGGATTGGTTTATTAAGTGTCAGGCTATGACTGAGGTTAACTATAGAAAGTTAACCCTCCAGATTGTACAAAGATTGTTAGAGATAGTGGATGGTGAGAGAAATCCCTTGGACAAATTTTACCCTTGTTATCAGAATATAATAACTCCTTCGGGAGGATAGAGATATGCTTAGCCTAAGGTATTAATCATACTAATTTAATTCAGATCTAACATATCTATTTGTTATAGCTTTGTTCTCTAATATCTTCTTATTGAGCTACTAGGGTTATTATCTTAGAGAAAATTGGATTCTAAAATAGAGGTATCCCAGTATTGCTCTAGTGTTTAGTATTCTTTAAAGGAGGGCATCTATTGAAATAAAAGCACTGAGAGTATAGCTACAAGAGTTCTGTGATAAGGGTTTTATTAGACCCAGTATAAAATCTCAACAAGTGTTTAAGCTATCTATGAGAAAGAAAGATAGGTCACTCGGGTTATACATTGTCTTAAAGGTACTTGAATAGAGTGATTATGTAGGATTAGTATTCCCTATTCATGTGGACGATCTTCTTGATCATTGAAAAAGGCTGCTTTTTTTCTTTTAAAGATAATATTACTAAGATTGCTTCCAAGACCCAATATGGACATCATGAGTCTTTAGTGATGACATCGGGGCTTATTAATGCCTTAGTAGTTTCATGAAGTGCAATGGGCAAAGCTTTTATTTTTATATAGACTAGTGGTAATAGTGTTCTTGGATGATCTTTTGATGTATTCTAAGAACTAGAAAGAGTATGAACAACATCTGAGGGTTGTAATACAGACCCTGAAAGAAAGATGGTTGTGCACCCAACTTAATAATTATGAATTGGGTGGAGGAAGTTTTCTTTGGACCACCTAGTTTTAATAGAGTGAGTCAGAATTATCCCCAGTAAAGGTAAAGCAGTGTTTGAATGGAAACCCTCTAAGAATGTAACTAAGATAGGAAATTTTTTGAGTTTAATTGATATTATATAGGATTGGTAAGAGGACTTTTATTGCTATTACTTCTACAACTGGACTAATTAGAAAGGAGGTAAAAATTATGTGGGATAAGCATTGTGAAGATAGTTTTGCTAAATTGAAGCAGAGGTTGATAGAGGCTCCTATCTTAATGTAACTTGAATAGGGTAAAGACCTTGTTAGGTGTAATGAGGCTTCATAGAATGACTCGATAGGTGTTAATATTAGGTGGAAAGGTAATGGCTTGTGCTTTAAGAAAATTAAAGCCATAAGAGGAGGATTATTTTACCCCTAATCTAAGGCTAGTTATCATAGTGGTTGTGTTGAAATAAATGATGGCATTATTAGTATAAAGAGGAATGTTGTATAGATATAGATCATCAGAGGTTGAAATATTCCTTAACTCAAGAAAAAGGGACCTGAGATAGAGAAGCTAGGTAGAGTTGATTCAGGATTTTGATTGCGTGATTAACTACCTACTAGTGAAAGCTACTGTGATGGTAGAGGCTAAGTATAGGAAATCTATAGTGACCTTAAGAGATAATGAATGTCAGGTTACTAGTTATTTTAAAAGAGGTAACAGTGGCTGAATTGCAAGTGAAGTCAGATTTTAGAAATCAAATTGAAGAGAAGTAGGTGAGAGATAAGTAAATGGTTTCGATAATTAGCGAAGCTAAAAAGGGGAAGACCATAGAGTCTCAGTTGACAATAAGTGAGTATTGGACAAATCAGAATAGATTGTGTACATTTTATGTAGAGGATCTGGGTTATAAATGATTAAGGAAACACATGAGTCTCCTCATTCTTGGTATTCTGGAAGGAAAAATCTAAGTTTGGGAATTTTATTTACGGATGGCTTAGTATAGAAAGAAATGTGGTAGGGTATGATATTAAGCATTTGATGTGCTAATAGGTAAAAGCTGGGAATCAGAATCCTTCTGAATTGTTGTATCCTATAGCTATATTAAAATGAGAATGAGAAATGCTAGCTTTGAGTTTTGTAATGCGTTCACTATTGAGTAAAGATAAATACAGTGGTGCATGAATAATTACTGACATATAGTTAAGATAGTTTAAGTTACCTAATTAGGATGGATTAGGTTTTAAACAGGTTGGCTAGATTATATGGTGATGAGACTATCAGATTTCATGTTATGCTAGTAACTGTCATCTAGACAGAGGTCTTTGTTTTACTTCTAGAGTTTGGAAGAAGCTACCAGTAGCTTTAGGCATAAGACTAGCTCATCACCTAGTTTATCATCCTTGATCTGATGGACAGTCAGAGAGGGTGATACAGATGTCTAATATATGTACGTATGTTCTTGGTAGAGATTGCCTATGATAGTAGTAACCAATTTAGTTTGGAAATAAACCTTTAGGAGCCATTGTATGATAGATAATGCAGGACATTTCATGTTAAAGTGAGATTTAAAATAGAAAGTCTTTAAAGTAGACTTGATTAAAGAGGCTAAAGAAAAGTGAAATGAATCAAAATAAGGTTAGAAGCAGTATAATTAGACTAGAATTTTGTGCTAACTTGAAGCAAGAAATTATTGAATATTTAGTTAGAGAAAAAGTGTTCTAGAGTTTTTTTTAAGACAATAGGTATAGAGTTCTAGGAAAAAGGTAATTGAGTCCTAGGTTATTAGACCCTACAGGGGTACTAATAAGGTCAGGACCTCTAGCATATAGGCTTATATTACCACCTGAGCTATAGCAAAACATAGTGTTTTTATGTTTTGTGCTTAGGGGGTACAGATTAGATCAGCTACATATGACTTTGATGATAGTTATTAAGGTATAGTTGGATATCAGTTATGACTAAGAAACAATGTAGAGTATGGCACGCAAAATGAGATAGTGGTAGAAAATGAGTTCATACCACTGTTATAGTGTGATGGAGGTATAAAAGTACAAAAAAAAGTTACCCGAGAGCTAGACAAGTAAGTGGGAGCTCAATAACCTCCTTTATTTGCTTCAAGTAATTTCGAGGATGAAATTTTCTAAATAGGGGAAGAAATGTAAAGCCCACATTTTGAGGCTCCATAAATAGTGCTATAGGGTCTGAGGAGTCCACCCGGTGTGCCGAGCCACTTACAAGTGGATCGAGGTAGTGGAACAGGTCATGAAATTTAGAGGGCCCTTAATTTGATGACATAGGAAAATTTAAAAATTTAGCATAACTAACAATTCATTTCAGGTTGTAAGCTACCCATCAGGGTAATAAAAAATTTTAGAACTAACCCGAGATGTGCTCAGATGAACCTAAAAATAGTGGAGTCTGAAACTTAAAAATTATGCTGAGTCCAATAGTGAAAGAATTTTTGGAATCAAAGGTCGTTTGTAAATTCTCGTATTTTTCAAGGTTGGCACTCAAATTGAGGCAGTCTAAAAATTGACTTATTGATGGAATTTGGCCACAAAAATTTATGAGTAGGTAGAGGGGATTAAAATTGGAATTTTAAAAGAAACGGTTTAATTTTTAAATATTTGAGTGAATTTTTATGAATTTTTTAAGTTTACCAAAAAAAAAAACTAGGATGGTTCGAGAATTATCGGGACAACTTTGATCATCAAGATAGGGCCCACAACAATGCCAAGTGGCTTAGCCCACTTGACAAGTGCCATAGGAAGCAAGACAAGTGGATTTCCAATTTTAAGATTAAAACCCATTTTTCCTCATTCTGCCTAGATTGCCAACACCACCTCTTCAGTATTCAGGCCATATCTTTCTCTTTTGATGGCCAAATGAGAAGATTTTAGTGGCTAAAAATTCCCCTAGATGTTAGGCATAATGTAGAATAAGAATCAGGCCAAAAGGATCTGTAGTTTGGGAGATAAAAGTCATAAAAGAGGACTAGTTTAGAATAGTCCAAAACAGTGTGTGTAAAGTGAATTTTGAGTAATTCCTCTCATTCTCTTCTTCTTTTTGGCTGCCAATTGATTTTATGATGTACCTAAGACATGTATGTGTGTGTGTATATGGCATTGGTGGCCATTGGATGGCAATTGGTGGCTTATAGAGGAAGAATAACTTCCCTATAGAAGCTAGGAATAGGGCTGGAAGCATGGACAAGGTGAGGATGACACCTTCAAAGTGATATATAAGTAAAGTTACAGCCTTTTCTTCATGTCTTAAGGTGCCTAGGGTGTTGAATGTTGAGTTGTGATGGCTCGATTGTAAATATTAGGCTTCAGTTTCTCTTTAAAAGTGTTGATAAAGTGGATACTTTGTGAGTTAGGGACTATGTCTCAAAGAATTGGCAAAGTTAGTCTTGTTCCCTTATTAAATTTGAAGGGTATAGATGTTTGTCTTGATTATGTATTGGCTTAGATGTAAATTCAATATTGTGTAACATGTTAGGATGAAGTTTATAGCCATTGGGGTTGATTCCCAAGACCTATTCTTAGTGAATTTTATGCTAATGACAAGTGCCTTATGAGAATTGCTTGAAATTGAGTATAATTAGGTTATGGCATATAAGTGTACATGAATAGTAATGAATGCTAGAGTGATGAATGAATTATGCCTAATTTTCTTGGAAAATCTGAGAGTACATACTAGTGACATGGCTTATATGGTAGCTTATAGAAGTATCCAGCATGTGCACTATTTTAGTTATGTCATTGGCTTATAATGACTATGTAAATTCAATCACACTTGTAACATGTTATATCTTGAGAATGAGTCTTTGGAATGGCATGTAATTATGCTTATGGAAAATGTATTTTAATGGCCCTAAAGTGAATAGTGTATATGGCCTAGAATAGTGCCTAAAAGTGGCTTAAAATGCGATATAAAAATTGAGCCTTTACTTATGCCTTTGGGAGGCTAGAATTGAACTAGATTTTAGCCATGAATTTGGCCCAATTAGAGATGGCATTTGTGCCTAAATTTTTGCCTTGGATTTGGCCTAGTTACAATTGGCCTTGTACCCAACAAAGTATCAAAAAGAACCTAGAAAACTGAATTAAAATTAGACTTAGAATAGTACCAAAAACTAATTTCCAAAAGTGGTCGAAATGACCTATAACTATTCTGTTGACCTCTACCTAAACCAAAAATGTCATTGGATAGAAAGTACTCCCTTTTTCAATATAAATTCCATGACAAATTATAATATATATTACCTTTGAATTTTGGCATAATCAAACTTAAGTTTTTTCATAGAATTTTACCCGGTAGAGCCAAAAAGTGGCTATACTAGTCTGAATAAAATTTTAAAGTGTAAGGTAAAATTCTTAACTATCTATTTTTAAGACTTAAATATTATAAGAATAACTTTGGCTAATAAATAAAGTTAAATTAAGCTATTTGGCCCATTTCTTAGACACCCGCTAGATGGGTTGATCGGTTAACTTAAGGTTTTAGAGATGCTAGTTGTCTGATATTACGACAATCACTTTTTAGTGGTAAGAGAGGTCTACAGACTCATCACTTTTATGTCACCTAGTTATTGATGATAAATTATGGTTGGGGAGGTCTACGGTCTAATCTCTATTATGTCACACAGTTACCATTAGTGTGTCTGGGGAGGCTACGGCTGATCCCTATTTTGGCACGCATGCTAGTATAATGGCATAGGTCAAGAATGAGGACTAGTATACTAGGTTATTATCCCTCTAGATCCAGTGTCTTAAAGTGTCATCTTTCTAGTCAGGCTAAAAAATTAAATTAAGTACATAAATTGACTGATTATGACATAAGAATTGAGCATAAAGGAACAATATTTCCAAGGTTTTGACAAGATGCAAGCTAAAGAGTATTTTAGACATTTTGCACATATGTGCTAGATTAGTTATAGTGAAATAAATTAATTAATAAGCAAAATAATCATTTAAGATAAAGTTTAAGCTTGTTGGATGACTTTTTCAAAAAAAAGTATTAAAAATATAGTAAAAGGGTATTTTAGTAATTTTTCACCTCTGAGTCATATTAAGTGAGTTTTACAAAGCATACATGTTAAAAGTAATAGTCCTTACTTTAAATGATTTAGTTGAGTCAAAAATGCTATTTTAGACTAGATAAATACCTTAGGGGTATTTTAGTAATTTTGCACCCCAATGAATAATTAAGTTATATAATCAAGTAAAATTATTCTTAAATTGCTTAAATAAATTAATAATATTTTAACATGATTAAATTTCTTTAAGTTCACTATTGAGTATCTCGTATACTTAGCATACTAGTTTTGGTGCGCAGTTACACAACATCGGGACCTACCTCGTAAAGTGTGACAATAGCAGTTTAGAGGATACAAGTGAAGACATTGGAAGAAATTATTATACAGTTTGGTTATCCATGTATATAGATGGGAGTTGGGCAGGATTTGTATATAGGCTATGAACATGTAATGTAATTAAGTAATATTAACATGCTTATGTAAATAAAGCATTTATATATGTTCTTTAGTGAATTTATGACCATGTGTGTTATGTGTTGTTGATGTGAGCCTTAGGCTCTATGTTTATACTTATTTTATCTGTGACCTGGGGCCTAAGTTTGATATGTGTTAGATACTGATGATAGCTTAAGAATAGGGGACTAGATAGGTCCAGGTGATAGAGATTGTTTATAGAAGTGTTAAATAGGCTTGCTTAAATTTTGGGTTAGAACCCGAGTAGCCATTATGCTGTCAAATATTTAAGCAATACTTAGGTAATGTCAGTTATCCTCCGTGATAACTAAACTAGATTGGTTTTAACTTAATGGACTACATGAACTTATTAGAGTGATTTTGAAGTCAGATAGAATGATCTGGAGTGAAATTGGTAGAAGTTAAATAAATAACCTTGGGGGAAATTTTAAAATGGGTGACCTAATAAGAAGTGCACCACTTATTAGGTTCCTTCGGGAATCCAAGAGGGGGTGTTATAGTAAAAGTAGATGTAAATAAATATATATGTAACAAATGAAAGATTAAAGTAATAATAGAAGATAATTCATGGGAAATTGTTGAATAATGAAAATAATGATTGAGGGTAATATATAAACTTTATATTGGATAATTTTAATTACATTGCTTAAATAAAAATTAATAATATATTTTTTTATGATTAATAAAAAAAATAAAGGATGATAAATGTGTGTTGTATAAATTAAAAGGTGGTTATGTATATTAAAAGTGCACAATGTGTGAGAGTGATCATTTTTTTATGAAAGTATGGCATGTTATAGGTGAATGCACATGAATGTTTTAAATGTGACAATGCAATTTAATATGATAGTAATGATGACATGGAAATATAGAAATGACATTAACAACCATTCAAAATTAGTGATGTGAATGGAATAGACAATTTCATAGGGATGACTTGAGAATCGAAATTATGAAGTTGACTAAATGAATAGTGTTTTACTCATAAAGTGACCTGTAACTGGTGAAGGTGTGTAAGTGCACAAGTGCTCGTAACTGTAATACATAAATGGTGTCATAATAATAGAAATAACCTCTAATTATGTAAGGTAATCAGTAAATAAAATTTGGCTTACATGAGTTAGACACCCACTAGATGGGTTGATTGGTCAACTAGGGATTAGCAATTGTTTTGCCTTCGAGGCTATTACATTAATGATTATGATGGTGGGTGAAGTTATTGAGGTCATAATGTTGGCCACTGCACTATGTGGGTGCAACCATTATGATTCTAATGTGGGACCACTACACTAGGTAGGTGCAGCCACTAAGGTCTTGAGATAGGCCACTACACTATGCTAGTGCAATAGCCGAGGTCTAGTTGTGGACCACTACACTATGTAGGGTAGGTGTAACTATTGAGGTCGTGTGATAGGCCACTGCATTATGCTAGTGCAATAGTTAAGATCCAGTTGTCAGCTATAGACACCTTGATTTTAGGTCTAGGACTTTTATAAGTATTTGAACTTTGACCTGACCTAAAAAGCTCGTGGTATAACCTAAAATGTAAAAAAAATAGGAATCTATGGCGGAAGCGGAGCAAGCCAAGCTCGTCATTGATTCCAATGGGGTGTGGGGGCAAAGCCCCCACGGTATAAACGTATTCACTTTTTAGGCCTATGATGATAACTAGAGATAGGCTCAAGCAACATGGCAAGTAACTTGAAAACTTAAGTCCGCACGGACCAACATGGCACAAGTCTACACGAACTTATTGCTATGAGGTCCACACGAACTAACCCAACTTGGCCCAAAGCCCACGAGTAGGAAAACCACGCTTAAGTCTGCTCGAACTAAGCCATATAAGCCCGTACAGACCTACCAACATAAAACTTCTAGAACTGTGGAATTCCTATTCAGGCACTGATTCCTAAACCTAAAGGGATTATGTCACCTTTGGATGAAATTCCTTAAGCCTTAAGCCTATAAATAACCACTTTAGGGAATCTCAATAGAGTCTCAATAAACCTAAGGGGGAGAACAACAAGGAATACATAAAAGATACGATTGAAGACAATTGGCATAAGATCCACCATTGTTCTTCCAAAATCCTTACTAAAATAATTATTCTTCTATAACCCTTACTAAAATAATTATTCTTCCAAAATCCAACCATTGTCTTATTGCTTAGTGCTCACTTTAAGGTAATATATAAGGCTCCTTTCATTATATTCATTCATTTATTTATGTTATTTGTTGTAACTGATGGTCTCCTATGATTAATTGTCATGTGAGGTGGTTCTATGTAATCCCCACAACAATTATAAGAGTAGGTCAACATCTCAAATTGGTTTAATAATATTGTAATCATTCATGGAAAATTGTAATTGCACTTACATTCTAAAACTGACACCTAAGTTCACACAAACCTATTTTAAAGAATAAAAGGTCTGCACAGACCTATTACTTGAATATGTATGTGGTAGAAGGTCTGCATTAACCTATAAATTGGATATGTATATAATATGAGGTCCATACAGACCATGGTATGATAACAATATCATGCTTGCCTTGTCTATTATAATTTAACATATTTTGTTCACCATGTTAGCATGCCCTTATATCTATATCATATTGTATGATCATTTTATTTGACTAATCTCTTCTTCTTATTTGTATGCAAGTGACCCTTTTCACTAGAGTGGAGGTCCGGATGGATAGAATACTTGTTCTGGGAAGTAGTCCCTATAGACCAACATCAATGCCTTATGTAGTCCATACAAACTAATCGATATATAAATGATACCATTCTAATGCCTTGTTTTATTTCTTTCAGTTTTGTACTATTTATACTTCATTGCTCATTTTGGGATTGTAATAGCTAGTAAATAACTTGTTTTACATGCTAAAACCTATCTTTCCTTCTAAACAATTTTATATACAATTAAATGGTGTTTTCCTTGACAAAATGGATTTGTACTTTCTTAATCAAAAGTTAAAATAATAAAATGTATTTTAATAAAGGCCAATCTCTTAGAGATAGGAGTTGGGAAATTACCACTAATTCCTATGGAATTACAGGTAATTGTCAAGTCAAATAACAACTAATCAATAACCCGCTTTCTAGATGCACAAAGATGTTTGTTAAATATTGCACTTTACTTTCTTTACATGAAAAGGTGACATAAATGCTTTAAGCATAAATGTATACTTAATTGAAAAGGTATTGATAAAGGTTACAATGTACAAGAATGCATATTATAAAGGCATAAATAAGATCTAAATTCTGAACCTTTTTGGTATAGAAGATCAGAGGTCCTAGTGTAAAGGACAGGTGGTGACTCCACTAACAACTCTTGTCCTCGGTTAAAATGTCATAATCTCTATACTGTCGACTCCACTGGGGACTGAGAAACTCAATCTAAAAGTGCCCAAATAATATGCCATCTAATATCCTAATTTTTATCAATCCCATGCATTATATCCTATATAAATTGTGACCCTTTTACCTTGGATGGTGCTATGAACCATGACTCCATTTTACATTCAGGAATAGAGAAGTGCTAGCATATCCATCACTTATAAGCCTCATGCCTTTGGGTATATGAAAAGGTGAACTAATCAATCATTATTATCCTTAACTGGAAAGACCTATTAGGAGGGACCTCTGTTTGTGGGAGCCTATCAGCCTTTTGACCAAAACCGTGAGCCTATGTTGTCAAGCTTAGCAACTTCCCCTAGGTTGTATAACCTTAAGTGTGTGCAATTGCATTTATGATTGTTATGTGGACCTAATTACATTTAGCCTTATTTGAAGTGGAAGCAAGCCCATTGTGCCTTTTTGTCCGAGATGGGCCCACCCTAATTTCACATCAAATAAGATATAAATGTTTTAAGGTCACCATTCTTGTTGCATTTTAAATACGAGAGGTTAT
>CANXYI012258885.1:0-14484 GCA_948208565.1 Hura crepitans | reverse complement strand
AGATAATCTCGTCTCAGCTATTATAGCAAGAAAACTCATTCATATAGGGTGTAAAGCTTACTTAGCACATGTCATTAACACTAATACTTCCACCCTAATTCCTAAATAGATCCCAATAGTTTTTGAATTCCTTAATGTGTTTTCTATTGAGTTACCAAGGTTACCTCCATAGAGAGAGCTTGATTTTGAGATTAAGGTCTATCCTGGTAGAACTCTTGTGTCTATTACTCCTTATAAAATGGCACCTACTAAGTTGAAAGAACTAAAATTATAAATACAAGATCTATTAGACAAGGGGTTCATTATACCTAGTACTTCACCTTGGGGAGCCCCTATTTTGTTTTGAAAAAGAGATATGGATCACTTTAGTTGTGCATTGATTATAGACAATTAAATAAAGTGACAATGAAGAATAAATATCCCCTACCTAAAATAGATGATCTTTTTGACCAACTGAGAGGCGCAGGTGTATCTTCCTAGATTGATTTGAGATTTGGGTATCACCAGTTGAGAATCAAGGAAGTTGATATTCCTAAAACTTCTTTCAAGACTCAATACGAGCATTTTGAGTTCTTAGTGATGCCATTTGGGCTCACTAATGCCCTAACTGCTTTTATGGTTCTAATGAAAAGAGTGTTTCAACTATACCTAGATCAATTTGTTGTAGTATTTATTGATGATATCCTAATGCATTCTAGGACCAAAGAAGAACATGAAATTTATCTTAGAGTTGTGCTACAGACTCTAAGGGAGAAATAATTATATGTCGAGTTGAGTAAATATGGCTAAGTGAAGTGGCTTTTCTAGGACATGTAGTATCAGTAGAGGGATCAAAGTAGACCTTAGCAAGGTCAGGGCAATTCTAAAATAGGAACCTCCAAGGATTGTGATAGAGATACAGAGTTTTCTAGGTTTAACTAGGTACTACAGAAGATTTGTGAAAGGACTTTTATGATTGCAGCACCTATGACTAGACTGATCAGGAAGAATGTGAAATTTAAGTGGGATGCAAGATGTCAAGAAAGTTTTGACAAGTTTAAGAAGATGTTGATAGAAGCTCTTATCTTGATTTAACCTGAATAGGGTAAGGACTTTGTTATGTGTAGTGATGCCTCACTTAATGGCTTAGGTTGTGTATTGATGTAGGAAGGAAAAGTGGAAACATGTGCTTTGAGACAGTTGAAATCTCATGAAAGGAACTACCCTACTCATGATTTAGAGTTAGCTGCCATTGTTTTTGCCTTCAAAATTAGAGGCATTATCTATATGGTGAGAAGTGTTATATAAACCAAAAAAGTCCAAAATATCTCTTTACTCAAAGGGAGTTGAACTTGAGGCAGAAAAGGTGGTTAGAACTAATCAAAGATTATGATTATTTGATAAATTACCACCTAGGGATAGCTAATATGGTAGTAGATGCTTTGAGCAGGAAGTTTATCGTAACTTTAAGAGCTATGAATGCTATGTTATAGTACACCAAGGAAGATGCTATCTTGGCTGAGTTATAAATTAAACTAGATTTCAAGAAATAAATTAAGGAGGCATAAGGTAAAGATGAACAATTGGTGCAGCTGGTGGGTAAAGTTAAAAAGGGGAAGGCAATAGAATTTAACTTAAGTGAAGATGGATTTCTGTATTATCAGGGCAGGTTATGTGTACCTATTACAGATGACCTGAGGTTATAGATACTAAAAGAGACACATGAGCTCCTTATTCCATACACCCTGGTAGTATGAAGACGTACTTAGATTTGAAGTCTAAATACTAGTGGTTAGGTGTGAAGAGAGATGTAGTAGAGCATATGGCTAGATGTCTGACATGTCAACAGATAAAAGCTGATCATCAGGTTCCTTTTAGATTATTACATCCTATATCAATACCAAAATGGAAGTGGGAAAAGGTTACAATGGATTTTGTAATAGGACTGCCTATGACTAGGAATAAGTGTGATGTTGTGTGGATGATTGTTAACAATTGACTAAGACAACTCACTTTATTCCAATCAGAATGGATTATTCACTAGAAAGACTGGCTAAATTGTACATTGATGAGATTGTCAGACTCTATGAGTACCCATGGCTATTATTTTAAATCGAGATACTCGATTTACTTTCAATTTTGGAAGAAATTGCATCAAGCATTAGGCACTAGACTGACTTATATACCACCTTTCACCTTCAGACAGATGGACAATTAGAAAGGATCATACAAGTGTTAAAAGATATATTGTGTAGCTATGCCATCAAATTTAAAGGCAACTGGGACTAATACTTATCCTTGGCTAAATTTGCATATAATAACATCTATCAAGCCAGTTTGGGCATGCACTTTATGAGGCACTATATGGCAAAAGATGTAAAACTCCTTTATGTTGGAGTGAAGTTGGTGAAAATAAGATTTTAGAAGTTGTTCTGATTAGAGATGTAGAAGAAAAAATTAAGGTTATCAGGGAAAGATTGAAACCTACAACTGAAAAATAAAAATCCTATGCTAACTTAAAATGGAGGGATCTCAAATAAGCAGTGGGTGATAGAGTTTTTAAAGGTATCTCCATGAAAGAATGTGCTCAGAATTGGGAAAATGGGAAGTTGAGTCCCAGATTTATAAAGACATATGAGATTATAGAGAGAGTGGGACCACTAGCATACAAGCTAGCCTTGCCACCTAAGTTTCTATAGATACATGTTGTGTTTCATTTTTCAATACTTAGAAGGTATAAATTAGACCTTTCTCATGTAATTCTAGTGATAGACATTGAGTACAGTCAGATTTGAGTTACAATGAAGAACCAATATAGATTTTGGCTCGAGAAGTGAAGCAGTTGAGATATAAAACCATCCCCTCGGTTAAGGTATTCTAGAAGCATCATAATTCAGAAAAAGCTATATGGGAACTCGAGGAGTAGATGAAAAGTTAATATTCGCATCTATTTACTCTAGGAAAATTTAAGGATAAAATTTCTTAAGAGGAGAAGAATTGTAATGCCTATAAGTTAAGTCTCCGAGAATAGTACATCTGAGGCTCAAAAAGTGTGCCCGAAGTGCTAGGTCACCTTTATGAGGTTTAGGGCAAGGTGTACTGGTCATGAAACTTTTAAGGGCTTGAAAATGATGAAAATGACTTAATTTAAAGATTTAGCAGAACTAATAAATTATTTTATGCTATAATTTAGTAGGCTATAGGCTCAAATGAACTTGGGCTGGGAATAACCCGAGATGTGCTCGGACAGACCTAAAAATACAATACCCTAAAGTTTAAAAATTCTCTTGAGACCATTGGTGAAGGAATTTTTAAATTTCTAGGATGTTTACTACTTTTTGTTTAATTTTGGGTTTTGCACATAAATTGAGGCAATTAGTTAATTGTCTTGTCGAGGGGACTTTGGCCATTAAATTTTATAAGCCTCTAAAAAGGCCTAATTAAGGATTTTTAAAACTAATGCGATAATTTTTAGAGGTTCGATTGAATTTTTTAAATTATTTGAATTTTCTCTAGAAATTAAGCATTTTTGAGGCACTCGGGTGACCCGTGTCACCACTTGGGCTACCAATGGCCACTATAAATACCCCCCTTATGCCACCTAAGCCTCCACTTGACACTACCACTCACCCACCTGCACTTTCTCCTTTCTTCCTCCTCCCTCTCCTGATGCCACCCTCACCTTCACTCCTCTATTTTCATGGCTATCCAAGCCTAATTTAGCCTCTAATTATCATAAAAAAATTCCATTGATGAGTTAAAAAATTGATCTTTAAATGTTTGGAAGGCAATAGTCAACCATAAAATTCAAGAAAATTCAAAGAGTCCTTAAGTGTACATAAAAGGAGCTTGAGAAACTAACTTTTTGTGTGTAAGTGTTTCTTCATTTTCTATTTTTTTTTCCTAGGGGCTTTCATCATTCTAAGACCCCTCCTATATTCATAGAATTTAAATAAGGGGCTACAAAAATTTTGGTGATTTTTCTAAGGTTTTGCCATTAATATATAGGTGTGAAGGAAAGTGAAGATCAACAAGGGGAATAAGGGTGCTAAAGGGTGAGCAAGGTTCCATTTCAAGTGTAAGTATGTGATTTTAATGTATTTGAGGCATTCCATTTAGAATTCATATGTAAATTGTGTAGGAATGGTTTATGGAACTTGTAGTTAGGGTGGTTGATGTATGAAAAATGGTGTGTTACACTTACATTGAGGTTAATTCAATGCTAAATGAATGAATTGTGTGATAATTTGGTGGAAGAAATGTGCAAAAGGTCATGGCCTCACTTTTGTCAAGAGGTGTGTGTGTACAGTAGGTATATGGTTTGATTTAGGTGGAAATGTGATGGTTTTTAGTATGTTTGATACGAAAATATATGAATTATTCATGTGTATAGTGAAAAAAAGAAGCTTTAGTGGTGTCACTTTGAGTGGCTAAGAGGTTCTTTAGGTTGCCTTGAGTTGTAAGGCATAGGTATGGCATGATAGCAAGGGATATTGAATGGAAATTGGTATGTTAGGGATGGCATTGTAGGTATAGGTGGTGAATTTGGTGGAAAATGCTTGTAGGCACATTTTCTTAGTATGGCCGAGGCATGTACAAGGCATGTTAAGGCGTAGTTTGCATGGTATGTTATGTGTGTATGTATCTATGCTCAAATGATGTCATTGTATGTGTATGCATGAGAAAATGTGAAAGAAAACATGAATATGGCCATTAACAAGCATTGGCCGAGAGGTATGTGAGGTAAGTTTGGTATGATGTACATATTGTGGCATGGTATATATGTGTGAGATTGGTATGGCATATTGTGCATGAAAAGGGTAATGTGAACTTGGCATGAAATATGTAAGCATGTTGGAGTAATGAGGCATGAAAATGGATAAGGATTGGTAAGGAATTAAGGATTAAAATGTAGTAAAAAAAGGGACTTGAAAATAGCTTAAAATAGCATGGTAAAATGGACTTAACTTGAAACCTAAAATCACATAAAACTTGACCTAAATTTTAGAAATTTTATTTTGGTCATATGAAATGAATTTGAGGCCTCTTTTTAGTCCATTTTTTGATGTGTAATTAGACTTGGCTTTGGGCCTATGATAAGGTGTGACAATGGTTGCAAATAGCATGGGAAAAATGCCAAGGAAATGACACATTTTGTACCTAAAATTATGTATGCAAAACATAAAAATAACCCATAACTATCCTAGAAAAATGATTTATGGACTTAGGCATTGAAATTACTTTGAACTTAGACATAAGTGGATTTAAAATATTGGCTTAAATTAGGCATAAAGTGGACTTAATTATGCATAAGAGAGTTACCTA
The DNA here is from genome assembly GCA_948208565.1 of Hura crepitans. NCBI lineage: Eukaryota > Viridiplantae > Streptophyta > Magnoliopsida > Malpighiales > Euphorbiaceae > Hura > Hura crepitans. The sequence continues at coordinate 9,180 of CANXYI012258885.1, read as the reverse complement.
AAAGAAAAATAGATTTGTAATTATCTGGTAGGACTAAAAATTACCTATAACTGTCCATGTCAAATTTTGACTATCAAAATAAGTTCATAACTATCGATTTTTCACTTCTAAACATTATAATATGATGATCAGTAAATAAATAGACATAAAATAAGGTCGAATAGCCTATTAGTTAGACACCCACTAAATGGGTTAACCGGTCAACTTAGAGATTAGTAACTGCTAGATATTTGATGTTGATTTTCTAGATATTGGAAGGTTTACCAGTTGATCCCTGCTATCTTTTGGAAGTGTTTGATGTTGATGATTATCTAAATATTTAGAGGTTTATGGACTAATCCCTATTATCCACTGAAGTTCCTTATTATGATTTTTGGATATTGGGAGGTCTATGGATTGATCCCTATTATTCACAATATGATTGGTGGATGATTTGTTTGAGATATTAGGAAGTCTATAGACTGATCCCTACTATCTCCTATCTAGTATTGGGAGGTTTAAGTGAACTAATCCTTACTATCAGACTAGGCCAGTGCAGCAATCGAGGTTTAGAATGTGGGCCACTACATAACTTTTTAGTTCCCTCTTTGTCTAGTGTCTTTAGGTGTAGTCTATTTAGTCAGGCCTATTAAATTAAATTAAATTAATATACATACTTGATTTGTGGCAATTCACTGAATGATTAAATTAATTGAAATTATCACAATGGCATAATTGTAATTAAATGCACCGGGAGACTGATTATTTGGAATTAATCTCTTTCATGAATTTAATCTCTGCATTGCATTTTTAACTTGGTATTGCATCTGAGTGCCTGCATATAACATGTTTTTAATGCATTAGATTCACTATTGAGTTTTATACTTAGCATACCAGTGTTTTGGTGTGCAGGTTACAAAGGTAAATAGTCCAGACTCAAAGGTCGTGCAGTGTAGCAACACATGCTGTGAAGGGTATATAGAAGCCTTTTTCTTTATTTTGTTAGTCAGCACTTGTGTAAACACTATAGGTTATAGGTTTAGCATGCTTAAAGGCTGCTTGTGTCTGTATATATTAGAAGGATAGGTTTGATATATATAAATAGGTTGTCTATCTAAATGGCTTTTTTTATGGTTTCTGATAACTATAGGCCTAAGGCCCTATATGTTTGTGAAATTTTATTGATGTGTGATGAGAACACTAAAGGGACTAGAAGGCTCTAGGAGAAGGAGGTAGGTTAATAGTATTATAGAAGTGCTTTTACAAGTGAAAAAAAATTTGGAATGTCACTCGGGTAGCCATTGTGCTGCCCAATTTTTTGTAAAATGTACAATGGGTTTTTTTGTGTATGTTACACCTTATATGAAAAGGATTAAGAAATAAACTGAGAAATATAGCAATACCTGATAAAGTTTTAAAATAGTGTTTAAGTGTTAAGGAGTGCACACTGAGAGCAATTTTAGGATGGGTAACCTAGTGGGAAGTGCATTGCCTATCGATTTTCTTAGGGAGTCTAGTAGAGGGTGTCACATATACTACCATAGCAGATTATGTGTACTTGTTGTAGGTGACTTGAGAGCATAGATTTTGAGAGAGGCACATGAAACTCCTTATTCTATGCATCCAGGTAGTACAAAGATGTATTTGGACTTAAAACCTCGTTATTAGTGGTTAGGTATGAAGAGTGATATAGCTAAATATGTAGCCAGATGTTTGACACATCAACAAGTAAAGGCTGAACATTAAGTTCCTTCTAGATTGTTACATCCAATAGCAATACAAGAATGGAAATGGGAGAAGGTCACTATGGATTTTGTGATAGGTTTACCATAGACTATAAGCAAGTGTGATGTTGTATGGGTAATTATGGATAGGTTAACTAAGGCACGATCGTACATTAATGAGATTGTGAGATTGCATGGTGTGACAATAGCCATTATTTCTTATAGAGATCCCTAGTTTACCTCTAGATTCTAGAAGAAATTACATAAAGCTCTTGGGACTAAACTGACATATAGTATAACCTTCTACCCTCAGACAAATAGACAATTAGAAAAAGTGATACAAGTTTTGGAAAACATGTTATGTAGCTGTGCCATCGAGTTTAAAGATTATTGGGACCAGTACCTATCATTGGTTGAGTGTGCATACAACAATAGCCATCAAGCTAGTTTTGGTATGGCACCTTATGAGACACTATATGGCAGAAGGTGCAAAACTCCATTATGTTGGACTAAAGTTAGAGAAGGCAAGGTAATGGGACTTGATTTGGTAAAGGATGCAGAGGATAAAATCAAGATGATCACAGAGAGGTTAAAAGCTGCTATAGACCGTTAGAAGTCTTATGTTGATCTAAAAAGGAGGGATATTAAATATGAATTGGGTGAGAAAGTGTTTTTGAAGGTATTGCCATGGAAAAAGATACTCAGGTTTGGTAAGAAAGGAAAGCTTAGTCCTAGATTCATCGATCCCTATGAAATTACAGAATGTGTGGGGCTATTAGCTTATAGGCTAGCTTTATTGCCTGAATTATAGTAGATACATGATGTGTTTCATGTGTCGATGTTGAGGCAGTACAAATTTGACCAATCCCATGTAATATTCGGTGAAGAGATTCAAGTGCAATAAGACTTGACATATGAAGAAGAACCTATGTAGATTCTAGCTAAGGAAGTCAAATAGTTGACGAATAAAACTATACTACTAGTTAAAGTGCTATAGAGGCATCACAACATTGAAGAGGCTATGTGGGAAAGTGATGAGTAGATAAAGGCTCAATACCCACACTTGTTTTCATCAAGTAATTTCAAGGAGAAAATTGCTTAAGAGGGGAAGAATTGTAATGCTTATAGATTAAGGTTTCATGAATAGTAGCTCCGAGGCTTGAATAGTGTCCTAGGAAGCCGGGATAACTTTGTAAGGCTAGTGAAGGTATGTACTGGTCATAAAGCTTTGATGGGCTAGAAAATGAGGAAAATGTGGAAAATGGATTAATTTAAAAATTTAGTAGAACGAATAATTCATTTGAGCAGTACACTAGTGAATAGTAACCTTCAATGAGGTTGTGTCGGGAATGACTCAGGATATGCCTAGACATACCTAAAAATAGTACACCTTGAAGGTCAAAAATTCCATTGAGTTTATTGGTTAAGGAATTTTAATTTTTTGAGATCATTTGATATTTTTTTGGAATTTCTTGTTATAGTGAGTGAATAATACACCTACTTGCCATTGGAATTTGGACTTGAAATTTTATGAGGTCATAAATAGGCCCAATCAAGGATTTTTATAGCAAAAGTGACTATTTTTAGAAGTATAATGTAATTTTAAAATTTCCTAATGTTTAAGTTGAAATATGATTTTTTTAGATAATTAGATTGCCACGTAGCATGATTTAACACATCCTTTATTAATATATAAGGGTCCCCCAAACATGTACATCATTTTACATGTGTGAGAAAGTCATCTTCCACCCTTAAAGAACACTAGAAGTTGACGCCATTTCAAGTAAGTCCTCCCTCTATTTTCACCTCAAACCCACCTTTAAACACCATTAAATCTTACATATTTTATATGGATTAAAGCCTCTGTGATCTCTAGAGTTCAAATCTAGCCTTAAAATCACCTAAAAAGCTCACTTTTGGAAGATTAATGTATCAGGTGAATACTAATCTTTTTGAGTGTAAATGTTTTTTTCTTAGTTTTTATTTTAGGTTCATGTAATCCTTAAAATTCTAAGAATTTCCATTTTATAGATTTCTATTTAGAGCTTCTTATGATTTTATATGAATCTTTAAAGTTAGAGTTCCATAATTTAGGTTTAAGGAGAGATCTAAAAGAACAAAGTCAAACAAGGCCTTAGAAAAGTGCAAAAGGGTGTAAAGATACCCTAGGTATATGGATTTAATACAATAGATGCATGCCAACATGTGTTTACATGTGTACATACATGAACATGTGTATGAAATTTTAGGCTTGTGCATGTGTGTGCTTGATTGAATGTAAAATACATGCTATAATGTAAATTGGATGTGATAATGATGACATGGATGTGTTTGGATGTGAAAAGTATAGGTACATGTATGATGTATGTATGGTCATATACATGATATATATGTCAAGGGATATGCATATGTGCATGATATGTGTATATGATGAACTATGATGTTAATGTAATGTGTAACGTGAATGTGTCATGGTATGTTAAAATAAATATAAGTATATGGCATGATGCATGGTTATGGTGATGTATGGTTATTATGATAATGGATAATATATGTAAATTATGTTAAGAAATGGATAAGGAAGATGTATGTTAAATGTTAAGTAAAACTTATTTTATGAGGTATAATATGATATGTGAATTTAAATATGAAAAAGAGATTTTGGTAACATGAGAAAACATGCTTGAAATGGTGATGAAATGAAATTATTATATGTGATACTTTATGATGTGGAAATGGCATGATGTATAATGGCATTTGGCTATGAGAAGAATGAGAAATGACCAAATGAATAGTAGAAGAAATGACCAAATGAATAGTAACATTTACGTAAATGACCTATAACTGTCTAGTGGAGAAAAATGACCCATAGTTATCCCGTGAAAATGAGCAGATGAAATAGACCTATAACTGTGTCTTAATAACATGGAAATAAATAAAATAAATGAGCAGCAAATAAATAAAAATACTTAATTGACAGTTGGCCTAATAGTTGACACCTAATGGATAGGTTGACTGGTCAAATAGGGATTAGCAGCTGCTAAAGGTATTAGTCCTCTTGGGCCTTTACCATTATGATTGAGATTGTGGGTGTAGCCGCTAAGGTCTTGATGTTTGGGCCACTGCACTATGCAGGTGCAATAGTTGCGGTCCATTAGTGGAAACTATATAGCATGATTGGATATGTTTATTTATCTAGTATTAAGAGGTCTACGGACTGATTACTATTATCAGACCAGGCTAGTCCAGTAGTCGAGGTCTAGTATGTGGGCGATTGCACTAGGCTAGTGCAACAACTAAGGTCTTGTATGTGGGCCACTGCACTAGGTAGGTGTAGTTATCAAGGTCTTGAGATGTAGGCCACTGCACTAGGCTGGTGTATTAGTTAAGGTCCAGAGTGTAGGCTATTGCACTAGGTGGGTGCACCTATTGAGGTATAAATATAGGCCATTGTATAGTCTAGATTTCCCTTGTAATCATGTGTTTTAAAGTGTCATCTTTCTAGTTTGGGCTTGAAAGATAAAATGAATATAATTAACTATAATAGTAAATAGTGAATGGGAAAGAATAAAATGAATATGTAGCATGATATTGGTAGTTTAGTTAATAAGATAGAATAATAATTTGTTATTATTATTTTTATGACACTATCTTAGTATATTGCATAATGGCTGCATGACTTATATGATACATGTGTGACTGCATGACATGCTTTTATTGTATTAAATTTACCACTGAGTATTGTACTTAGCATATCAGTGTCCTAATGCATAGGTAGTAGATAGAGTAGTTGATTAGCCTTAGTAAAGTATTTGTAGTGTAACAGACTAATTTTAAAGGTATAATTCTTTTCTCTTTATGGTTCATTAGAAGGCACTCATGTAATTCCCGTGGGGCTAGGTCTAGTTTTTGTAAGATGAAATATTTATGTAAACTTATGACTTAATGGTTTATGGCATGTATGGTTAATTTACTTGAATGGTATTAATATTTATGTTCTGATGTGATGTGGGCCTAGGGCCTTGTATTATGATATCATGGAGTTAAGTTATAATCTATTTATTGATATTTGGAGTTTAGTCTAATGATCTAAGTAATATCTGAATGGAAAATATGCATGACTATAAGTGTTAAATGAATAAGCCCGCAAGGAAATATCAGGATGGATGACCTAGTGGAAGGTAGCACCACTTATCGTGTTCCTTCAGAAATTGGGTAGGGGTGTTCCAATCTCTAGTCAGCCGTTATGTTGCTAGATTTTGGATACAAAAATCCCAATTACATGAGATATGTCCTTATTTGGTCTAAAAAGGTAAAGTATCTAAAGTCAAAGATTAAATCAGCATCTAATAATTGAATTGATAATTAAGAAAAAAGGATTTAAAATTAAATAGAATGTTATGGATATAGTTGTGTGTCATCTCTCATTTAGGCTTGGTGATTGGATCAGGTAAAGGTGTCACATGTCCTAAAAGTCACTATTCATGACCCCAAGTTTTACTATTTACAACCTCGTGATTTTCAGTTGTTAAACATCACCTCTTTACTCGTATATGGAGGCCAAAAACATGGTCTTCCCTCTCTTATTTTTCTTTCTTCTAATTAACCCATTAAACACCGAATTTCAATTATGAAATTAATTTTTATGCTTTTAGACCCTTAAACCTTCATTCAATTGTAAGAATTCAAGAAGAATTTTAAGGAAAGAAAGAGAAAAATGGTAAAAGGAATAGTGTTCAATTTGGTTAATTTTGGTTCCTTTTTTTACTTTACTCCATTCAATAGATGTAGTAAACCTCTAATTACATGATTTTATGATTAATAAAACAATATGTAATACTTTTGATTTATTTGAATATTCCTAAAGAACATGAATTAGAGGAATAAAAGAGAGACAATGGGAAAGTAAATTAGAGGTGTTGATATCAAATTCTGCAAGCACTAATCACTTTTAAAAGGGAGAGAAATCTAAATTTGGTATGTGTATTCAACTTTTATGAAGTTCTGCATACTAATGTATTATGTAAATTTATGCACTTTCATATTATAGGTTGATTAGGCAAATTAATGCTTTAGAAATGTAATTAGGATTAATTTAATATCTTTAAATGAATTAAAAGTAGGAAAATAAGTTTTGAACATCAAAATTTTATTTGAGCCAAAATTTGCATGTTTATGCCAAATGATGTGTACCTATTAGTTTAGTAAAATAATTAAGTTATTTGATGATTCAATGTATAAAAGAACTTGGAATAACTCATAAATGGAAAAATTAATATAATTATATGTAAAATAAAAAGGTTGGACAAAAATGTACACTAGTGATATTAAGATATTTTGTGATATAAATGAATATAATGATGTAATTATGCATAAGTGAATAAAATAATATGAAATTGAATCAGAATCATTCATGTGTAGGTAGATTTTTCTTTTTGGTCGAATGGTATCATAAATAAATAAAAATGCACCAGGTTTTTAAAATGTTTAAATTTAAATGGAATAATGCAAGTGTGTAGTAAAATTAATATGGAAGAAAATATGTATATAAAGTGGTAAAGGAATTTAAATAAATTTATATAAGGTTGAATGAATATATTAGATGCATGTAATTTAAATAAAGACATTATAGTGATTTTTTTTAATAATTAAGATAATTTGAGTAAATTATATGGTATAGTTAGGTTACAAAGGAATAAGTTAATATTGATTATGGTAATTAAAGAAGGGATAAAATGAGATTCATAAAAATATATAGGAATGGACATGTAATCAAATATGTGTTATATGGGTTCTACAAATAAGAAGAGATATTTATATGTGAAAAGAGGAGATAGGTGAATATATGCATAAGATTGAAGATTTTAATTAATAAGAAAAATAAGGATACTTGAATAAGTTAAGTAGATTTTAATTAGATATGAATTCATAACAAAATTAATTAAAGTGAGATTAATTATATAGAAAATATTTCATATTGATTAAATAAATAGAATTAACATTTATACATGTTACTATAAATTGCAATTTAAAAAAATAAGTTCAACAAAATAATATGAGCATATAAAAATGATAATATATTTACATAAATGAGAATTAAAAAGGCAAATTATTTAGTAATAAAATGTAGAAGATGAAATATTTTAAAAAGACATAATGTAACATCCTAATAACCAATCGACAACCAGTTCAGATATAAAATGTCAAAAATGATATCTCTAACCCGATCCTATTGCTAGATCCCAATGGACCTAATGGCAACCACACCTGCATGAACATAATACCAAATATCTAGTAGCTGCTTTATTCCCTGGGTGACCAGTCGACCTATCCAGTGTACTGTCTAAGTCATGTGGGCTTACTCACGATGTGATTAATATTTACTTCAATTACTTGAGTTATTTATATTATTCAAAATTTGAAATTCCACTTACTTTTGATCAATCTATTACTATCATTGCCAACCATTCATTTCCATAAATTACTAACATTATTTTTCGAGCACACTTGGGGTGCCATTACCTTTGTAATAAATATTCTTGATCTCACTATTTTGTGCATCTTATATGCCATGGACTTCGCATAGGTCATAAAATAACATCATGTTTCACATATGTAACATAATGAACAAATTACATCCTAAACATATTTCAGCCTCTTTTCCATTTTTACTTTTTATCCCGTATGTACATTATATTACTGTAAGAGTGCAACTTACTTTCTCTTTCAATTTATGCATACTATATTATCATCTACACTTGCTTTCTTAGTAATTCTTTAAATTTAATATTTTAGTAATTACATGCAATCCAACATTTATCTTATTATTTTCCCTTTTGCCAACATCTTTAATAATTATTAACATTATTACATAATTCTTTTCCAATTAGTAAATGTTAATAAATCCTTTATCACAAATTTTATACAATATTCTTAATTATTCTTATTTTTCATCATATCTCATTAATTATCTAACATATATTTATTTCTCACATTTATCCTCACTAATTGTTTCCACTTGTACTTAAATAATTAAATATCATTTTACAATTAAAACCATTCTCAACAATGTCAATTATACTATAATATAACATTATATTCGATAATTTATTTAGACTATATATATATATATATCTACACATATGATTTTAAGTATATTTATTTAATCCTTATATACACATATTGACATAAATATTTGCTTATTTTATTAATTCAAAACCTTAATAATAAAGTCACAAAATAATACTTATTCCATTTAATTAATTAACTTAAATAATTATTTTATTTTATTTTACTATTATTTTATTATTTTCTTTCTTAATTTTTAATCCACATATCATTTAACTCATTTATTAATAATTTTTTTAACATCACATGCCTTTGTATAATTCTCATAAACACATTTATTTATACTTATGAACACTTGAATTAATTAATTAATTAATTATAACTTAATATATATATATATATATATATA
>CANXYI012258718.1:0-18643 GCA_948208565.1 Hura crepitans | reverse complement strand
ATATGAGGCCTCCTACTATACATATAATATACATACTTACTATTCATATGGACCCATGATTGATTATGAGTGAGGTGATTCTATGTAATCCTCACATTAATCATAGGAGTAGAACATTGTTTTTAAAATGTTTTATTATGTGTAATTGGCTGCTATCATGTTACGATTATTTTGCTATTTTAATTCCAATTGCACGGACCCACCTTGAGGCATGTTTACATTTGCACGGACTAAATATATTAATATATGTGTAATCAAATGTCTGTGCAGACTATCATTCAATGTTATTTTAATAGTATCTTACAATTGATGTATTATATTTGCTGCATTTGATGTGTTTATATGTTGTTATATCATATGAACATTATTGGCATGATAAAACTGATGTATGGTCCATATGGACTCCCTTTCATGAGGATTATAGTCTGTACAAATAGTTATGTTTTGTATTTATTTGTTCTTAGTTAATAGTTTACATGGACTCCCTTTCACAAGGAACATAGTCCATACAGATGATCGTGTATTATGTGTATTCATGCTACTTTGTAGTCCACACGGACTCCCTCTCATGAGGACCGTAGTCTGTACAGACAATTATTTGTAATCTTAATCTTTATATATATATGTGTGTGTCCTCTATGATCAATAAATATGCAGTTTCCCAATGATAATTCCTTTAAACATAAATCATGATTCATCCACATTTATTCCAAGTAGATTGTTGTAAGTTTGTTCTTTCTTTAGGTCTTTACAGACTATTGTATGTTATTTCTAACTCATGCTTTGAGTTGTATGCAAGTGACCATTCTGGTAAGACAGGAGGTCCGAACAAACATAATAACCTTTACATGCAATAGTCCATATGGACAATCACTAGAACCATATTGAGTCTGCATAGACCTAACAACGTGAAAAGGGGACCAATTATATGTCTTATGCTATTTCAATTGGTTTTTGTATCTTTTAATTCTTTTAGTTATTTTAGGTTGTAATAGGTAGTTCAATAACTTGTTTTACATGCCAAAACCCAACTTAACATCAAATGGTTTTCTACTTAATTAACTAGTGTTTTCTTAATAAAATGGTTTTAAGTTTTCCATTATAAAAGTCATACGAAAAAATGTATTTTAACAAAGGCCAATCTCCTAAAGATGGGAGTTGGGCAATTACCACCAATTCCTATGGAATTATGGGTAATTGTTAAGTCAAACAACCACTAATAAATGACCTGATTCTTAGATGTCAATGCACACTGATGTTTATTATATGCTTTAAATACCATCATTTACTTTCTCTAGATGAAAAGATGACATGAATACTTTAATTATAATGCATGCTTACTTGATACAAGATTGATAAATGTTAGAATATAATGGAAGGCATATTATTGGGGCATAAATAAGATCTGATTTTGAACCTTTTCTAGGTAAAAGATCAGTGGTCTTAATATAGAGCCATGTGGCGACTCCAAACACTAACTATCTTATCTCCAATAAATTACAGTAAATCTATAGTGGCAACTCCACCGTGGACTAAGAATTTAAATCTGAAAGTGACCAAATAATTTGCCATCTAATATTCTAATTTTTATTAGTCCCATACATTGCACTCTATATTAACTATGTCCCTTTTACCTTGCATGGTGTTGTGAACCATAACTCTATTTTTCATTCAAGAATGGGGAATTGCTAGCATATCCATCACTCTTAAGCCTTATGCCTTCGGGTATATAAAATGATGAACTAACTTGTCACTATTATCCTTGATTGGAAAGATCTGTTAAGAGGGACCCCCGTTTGTAAGAGCTATAAAGCCTTTTTTTATTGAACCGTGAACCCATGTAGTCAAACTTAGTAACTTCCCCTAGGTTGTATAACCCTACATGCTTGAGAGTTGCATTGTGACTGCTATACGAGCCTATTGCATTTAACCTTATTGAAGGTAGGGCCAAGTCCATTGGGCCTTTTATATGGGATGGACCTATCTTATTTTCACATCAAATGAGAATTAAATTTTATGGGCTATTGCCTTTGCATGTACTTTAAATACAAAAGATGAATTAGGCCTAATGAAACCCATGATCAAACCTATGTGTCCCTTAATGATGCGTTGGTAATCCCACCTAGGAAAGGAATGGCTTAACCATGTGTATGGGAGGAATAAGGTTTAAAGGTTTCTTATATGTGTTTGTCCTTGTTACACCACTTACATACATCCCAGGTATACCATGCATCATTAGCACCTTGCATCATTTATATAATGATCATACATCATTCGTAACCCATTGTTTTGATGGCCATCATTGATCCCTCATTCACTACTCAGTGGAAAAGAGTAAGCAAACACCTCAGCAGAACAAGTGATATACTACTAATCTAACCAGAGAAAGGAACCATGTCTACTGATGGGTTTATTACCAAATCTTTTCTAATGGTAGCAATAGGTGAGATAGAGAAAAAAATGATGGCAGCTTTCACTAACACCATGTTTAGGGTATAAAAAGAAGCAAGATAGACTTTAGCCACTAATAAAGGTAAAGAGGTAATGGAGAGCATGATGACTAGCTTTTAGATGAGGAAATCCCCTTGGTTAAAAAGTCCTATAATAAGGTTCCACTTAAAGTAGTTGAAGATGATCAAATTAAGAAGCTGAATGAAATGATAGAGGCTATGACTAGACTAGTCATTAGGGGCAAAGATATCGATCCAAATGATATCAGTTTGAGACCCGATCAAACCATGCCTCATAAGTTCAATATGCCTAATTTGAGCAAATTTAATGGTACAACTAACCCTAGGACACACCTAAAACAATATGTGATAGCTATGAGAGCCATTAATTTACCTGAAGAGTACGTTCTAAGGGACATCTATGGATTCAACCAGGAGATAAGTAAAGGGATGAGAGAGAGAGAAGCTATTCTCTTAACCAGCTTTTGGGATAATAAGAGTGAGAGTGAGCTTGAGGAGAGTAAAAATTTCTAAGATGGATCCTTTGATAAGGATTCCAAAGAGGGAAAGAGAAAACTAATTAAGGTCAAGGGAGAAATGGTTGAAATGGCCAAGAAGAATGGTCGAATCCTACCTGAAAAGGAACCTAAAGTCAAAGAGGCTAAGAATGACAAGGTGCTTAAATAACTGAAGAAAATATAAGCTCAAATCAGTTTTTGGGATCTACTAATGTCCTCTTAAGCCCACTAATAAAAGGTAGTTGAAGCCCTTAGGCAAGTTGCTATATCCACTCCACTACTCCTAAAAAACTAGTCTAGGTCATGAAGACTGGTAAGACTAGACTCATATCTTTTTCAGATAAGGACCTACCCTTAGAAGGAAGGGAACACAATTGGCCTTTATTCATTAAGGCTAAAGTGAATAGGAAAAAGACTAAATGAGTTATAATTGATGATGGCTCTTTATTGTGTGTATGTCTAGTCAAAATCTTGAGAGGTTTAGGAAGGAAAAAAAAGGACTTGGTACCCTCTAACATTACCATCAAAGCATATAATGATACAAGGAGACAAGCAAAAGGATCTTTTACTCCTAAGGTCTAAGTATAACCCATTGTTAATGAAGTAGAATTCACTATCATTGACATTCTAGCTACATTTTTAGTTTTGTTAAGAAGGCCCTTGTTTCACAAGCTCAGAGAAGTCATCTCCACATTACATCAAATGATTAAGTTCACCTACAAAGGAAACATTATCACAATCAAAGCTTAGATCAATCATATAGTATCCACACTGACCATTGCAAACTAGCCTTTTAATTGGTTTCATGTCACTAGAATATATAAAGATTATATGGACCCTACAGTATCCAAAATCAAAAAGAAGATGAATTTCTTCCCAATTGCTAGTTTAGGCAAGAATCTTCAGAGGATAATAAAGCCCATATAGCTTAAAAGCTAGAAGGATATAAAAGGGTTAGGATATAACCCAAGCATAAGAATCAACTCAAAGAAAGGGAATAGTCTTGAAAACTACTTTGTGAAGTAAAAGAAAACAAAGTATGATGGCACTCTAGAACCCATAGTAGTTGATGGTCATTACAAGCTTGGGTTTGAAATATTTGCCAATGTCATAGGCTGGGAATTGAGTGATTTAAAATAGACTCAATGGATAGAAAAAAGTCTTCCTAATAGCCATAACCATTAAAGAGATCTACCTAACTCCACCTAAAGATGTGCTTGATATAGATAATGATTTATTTATTAATCGATTGTATTTGTCTGACCTCTTTGAGGTGAACAATTTTCTTTTAAATAAAATAAACAAAGAGTTTGATTATTTGTGTGATGTTTTTCCTGATAGTAGCATACATCCAAATGAACATTACATGAGTAGCTTTGACATTAACTGTATTAAAACAAACTCATTTAATCTTGGTACAAATGAGCATCTTAAAAATATATTAATTGCACATGATACTACTACTGAAGAAAGAGAAAAATTTGAGATTATTAAAAATGTATGAAAAAATCTTTGCCTAGAACTGCAAGGACATGCTCAGCATCAATCAAGAAGTAGCCAAACATGCTATTCCAACTTATGATCATATTGCTCTAGTCTACCAAAAGCTCAGAAGCATGAGGCCAAAATGGGCAGAAAAGATTAAGGAAGAAGTTGTCAAGCTACTCGAAGCCAAGTTCATTGAAGAGATAGTTTTTCCTACTTGGTTAGCCAACATTGTCCTTATGCCAAAGAAAGACAGAAGGATTTCCAAGACCTGAACAAGGCATATCCTAAAGACAAATTCCCTTTACCTCACGTTGATATATTGGTGGATAGCACAACCATGTATTCCTTTGTTGACGGATTCTTAAGGTATAACTAGATCCTCATAAAGGTGATAGATAAATGCAAGACAACTTTCATAATTGATTAGGGAATGTATTGTTATAAGGTAATGCCCTTTGGACTGAAGAATATAGGGGCAATGTACTAATGAATAGCTACCAAACTCTTTCATGACATGATGCCCAAGGAGGTATAAGTTTATGTAGATGACATGGGTAAAGTACACAAAAAGGGAAGGTCATTTTGAAGCACTAGAAAAGTTCTTCCAAAGTTTAAACAAATTCAATATGAGACTTAACCCCAAGAAATGCATCTTTAAAGTTATATCTGGTAAGCTATAGGGATTCATGGTCAGTAAGAATGGGATTGAGGTGGATCCAGATAAAGTGAAAGCAATCTTAAAGATGCTTGTCCCTCAAATAGAAAAAAGAGGTTAAAGGATTCCTAGGTAAATTGCAATACATTAGTAGGTTCATAGCCAAACTCACATCTGTTTGTGGACTTATGTTTAAGCTCCTATGCAAAGGAGAATCAAATGAATGGAATGATGATTCCCAAAAAAAGCCTTCAAAGCCATCAAGCAGTACCTAACCAAGGCTCTCGTCTTGAAACCATCAAAATGAAGAAAATGCTTAATATTGTACATTGCAGTAGAAGAAAACTCCATTGGGGCTCTCATTGCATAAGCTGATGAAGCTGGAGTAGAGTACGTAGTATACTACTTGAGTAAGAAATTGCTCTCGTATGAGTAGAAGTATGCAAAAGTAGAGAAGATAAGTTTGGGAGCAATTTGGGTGTCCAAAAAGCTATGTCACTACTTTCAATCATACAAAGTAGAGGCAATAGCCAGACATGATCTTGTGAGGTATTTACAAACTGCGCCTTCTTTGGTGGGCAAAATGGGTCAATAGATCCCATTACTGCAAGAGTTCGACTTCTCCTACATAACTAAGAAAACAATCAAGGGTCGTGTAGTGGCAAACTTTCTCACACAACAGCCAATTGAGGACAAAGAAGAAGAATTCAAGTTTTTAGATGAATACTTAAGGGTAGTATCTCAAGAAATATAGAAAGTATTCTTTGATGGGGTACTCAGAAAGGAGCAGGTGCTAGCATACTAATCATCAATCTGAAATGTGAACAGATGTTCTTTACTAGGAAATTAGGATTCTAGGCCACCAACAATATTGTTAAATATGAAGCATGTATCTATGGCCTTGAAACGTTGTTTCAATTGGGGGCAAAGATAGTCGATGTGTATAGGGACTCCATGTTGGTGATACAGCAAGCGAAAGGAGACTAGGAAGTTAAGGATGAAAATCTAAGTAGATATGTTAGAATACTCAAAGACTTGTCTGAGGCATTTAATAAGTGCACCTTTCATCACATTCCTAGGGAACAGAATCAAGTAGCAGATGCCTTAGCCACTCTAATGTTAATATCTGATCTATGACAACCCCCTACTAGATTCCTAAAGAAACCTGACAAGTGATGCACTTCCCAACAGGTCACCTATTCTTAGATTTCTGTAGAGGTAAACTCCTTAACACTTATGGACTATTCTAGGACTCTATCAGGTATTGCTTAGATTTCCAATCAACTCCTTCATCAAATTCATACATGGTTTGATATACTCAAAAAAAACATTTACAAACACTTTCCAGGTCACAAAAAATTGGGCAGCATAACGGTTACCCAGGTGATATACCAAAATTTTTTCACATGTAAAAGAAACACTTCTATAGGCAAACAATCCATAAACCTCTATCTGGACCCTTTTAGTCCCCTAATCAACATCAACAGACATCAGACATATATCAGAATCATACACGCAGGGCCTTAAGCCCACAATTATCAAAACAATAAGCAATCCAAGTAAACACAACACCTACTTATATACATGCCATTAGTGTTTTATGTATAGACATAGCAGCTTCTAAGCATGCTAACCCATACCTATAGAAATTTACATGAGTGCCACTAATAAAAGAAAAATAATTCTCTTTACCCTTCAACACTTGTACGGTTACACTGCACGATCATTCAGGCTAGCCTATTTATTCTTGTTACCTATGCACCATAACACGGGTACATTGAGTATAAAACTTAGTAGTGAATTTAAACCATTTAAAACATGCCATATGTATTAACATGCATATGCAAGCATAAAATAATGGTCTAAGTGTAGTGTGTGAGCAACATTCTAGATAATTGATGCCATTCAGATGATATGTCATATTTTCTTCAAATTTACCAAAATACCACTGGGGTTTATTTATTAAATTTATCATTAGAAATTATCATCAATTATTTAAAATTTACATTTTTCTCTATCTTAAGTCCATTTCATAAGCCCGACTAGATAGATGACACTTACAGACACTAGACTAAGAAGGAACTAAAAAATGTGTAGTGGCCTACATTTTAGACCCTAACTGCTGCACTAGCCAGATATAGCCATAGGGATCAGTTCATAGAAACCTCCTAGAGGGCAAAATACTGAGTAACTATGCATAGGGATCAGTCCATAAACCTCCCAATGGCAACTGATCATATCAAATAATTCCTCTAGGTTTACCCAGTAGACTAGTCCAGTGGCCCCTCTAGGGACCTTCGCCACTGCACCAACATAGTTTAATATACAATCAAAAGTGCTAGTAATACAGAGTGTCTACCCTGCAGACTAGTGCAGTGGCACAATTATGAACCTTAACTGCTACACTAGCCCAGTTTGATAAATATATAGTCTAACAGCTGTTAATCCCTAAGTCGACTGGTCAACCCATCCAATGGGTGTCTAACTAATGAGCCATCTAAATTTATTTTAAGTTTATTTCTTTATTGATCATCTTCTTATAATATTATAAGTTGAAAAATAGATAGCTAAATTTTTATTAGACAGTCAATTTTTTACCGAGATAGTTATAGGTCATTTTTAGCCCTATCAGGCAATTATGTGTAAATTTTCTACAACATTTTAACTCATTTCTAAAGGCATAATTAAAAGCATATTAAATCAAGTCTAGCCTATTATTTTGTCTCTGTTGCTTACATGCTAAACAATTATTTTAATTATAGTCCCAAAATTATTTTTAACGAGACAGTTATAGGTCATTTTCTACTTTGTGATAATCATTCTAAGTTCATTTTAGGTCTTTTTTCAGTGCCAATTGCACTCACAATCATACATTTCCATAAGCCTAAAGCCATACCCAAATAGGCATGTCAAATTACCACACAAATGGCTTTCATACCAAGTTACATAAACATCACAAGTTAGACCATTTTTAAGGAACTATTTCATACCTAAAACTAGTCCATTTCCAAATCCACTTTTCATGCCATTTAAAGCCAATTTCAAGTTTAATTTTTCAACCTTTTTCTAACCTTTGAAAGTATCCCATATTATATCTATTTCTTGCCATCCTAGTCATACATATTCACCTAAATCATGCCATATAAATAGTGTCACATTCATACCACAAATGTCATGCCATTACACACACATATGTTAGTTAGGCCATACCTCATTTTCATACCATTTTATCTTGCAAAGTTCTCGGCCAATAGCCTCAAATTACCTTATACATGCTTTTAATCACATTCAAGTACACATATACACATTTTAACATCACACAAATATGCCTACACACACATTATGCCTTTACCATGCAAACTAAGCTAACACACACTTTGATCATGCCTCGGCCACATTACACACACACACACACACACAAGCTTTATTCACCAATTCCTTCACCTACACCTATCATGCCATCCTTAACAAGCCATATTCCATACAACATGCCAAGCACACATGCCATACACTTAACATACCCAATAAGTAACCTCTCGGCCAAAAGAAAACACACACTAAAACTCATAATTTTTACCACTTACACCTATAGTTTAAGCATTATTCATGTCAAATATGTTAGAGGTCATGCTAAAACTACCTTAGCAAGCCATAAACACCTTACATATTACACACATAACTCTTAGCCAAATAGGGAATTCATCCTTCCACATATTCTTTACACCCAATTACCATCCCAAGTAATCATTCTACATACAATTAGTCTAATTACATGCTTAGTCTATCAACTCACACACATTAGCCATAATTTTTACTACTTTAATAAAAGGATTCTAAGTTTAATTCATAGCAATTTCACCCCACATGCTTTGAATGCCTTAAATTCACTTACCTCACTATCAAAAGAGTTGAATTCTACACTTCAAGATTGAAAAAAAATCACCAAACACCTCACTTCTTCCTTAGCCTCCATTCACGCCATCTCACTTTCAAAAATCCACCAAAAATCACGCACATCTTCAATTCAAATTCCAAACATATAGGTTTTTTTAGAATTATCAAATTCCTTAAGAAATAAATTAAAAAGGGCTAAAATACTTACACATCAAATGTTGCCCTTTTTGTCCTCTTTGATGTACACCTTAAGCTCTCTTAAATTTTTTTTAGCTCTAGACACTCTTATGGCTTCCAAAACCTTCATAAATCCATTTTTAACATAATTAAGGGATTTTTTGTGGTAATAGGCAAGGGAAAACTTACATTATGGAATGAAAATAGTGGACACAAGTTAAAAATGGCGTCGGGATGGAAGAAGAAAAAAGAAGAAGAGAAAATGGGGTGGTGAGTGGCATTGGCCATGCGGCCACTTAGGTGTCACCTTGTGCCTTATATAGTGGCTAAAGTGGCATGGGTAGGGCCCACATGCTACCTAAACAACCCAAAAAAGCTCATTTTTTATAGAAACTTTGGGGAATTTTAAAAAAAGCACTCAGACTTTTAAAAATTGCTATATTTTTTTAAAAATCCTTGATTAGTCCCATTTAGAGGCTCGTAAAATTTCATAGCCAAATTCCATCGACAGGACAATTAACCCACTACCTTGATTTACATGTAAAACCCTAAAATTAAGAAAATTTGCAAACGGCCTCGAAATTCAAAAATTCTTTCACCAATTGACTCTGGGGAATTTTTAACATTCAGGGTATGGCATTTTCAAGTTCGTCCAGACACATCCCGAGTCATTCCCTACCTGACTCCATTTAAGCCTATGACCTACTAAATTACAGCTTAAAATAATTTATTGGTTCTAGTAAATCTTTAAATTAGGTCAATTTCATCATTTTATGGCCCCTTGAAGTTTCATGATTAGTACCCCTACCTCAAACCGAGTGAAAGTGACCTGACACTCCAAGAACACTTTTCGGCCTCAGTGGTACTATTCATAAAGCCTCGACTTACGGTCATTACATGATCTCACCAAGAAGGACTTTTCAAGAGTTATGTACTTTAGTAAGTTAAGGTTCCCAATTTACATAGGCATAGCGAGCACAGCAGTGAAGGAAACCAACAATGATTTACCTTGGTGTCATGACATCCAAATATACTTGGAAACCAGGGAATACCTAAAACATGCAACTAAAAAAGATAAGATGGCCTATAATGGTTTTTCGCTCAGTTCATTTCTTTTTAGGGGATGCTATACACAAGGCATTTTGATGGCATACAACTCAAATGTGTTGATGAAATAGAAGCCTAGAAGATATTAGCAGAAGTGCACGAAAGTGTGTGTGGCCCACATATAAATAGGTGAAACTTAGCAAAGAAGATCATGAAACTGGGATATTACTGGCTAACCATGGGAACATATTGTTATAGCTTCATTCGAAAGTGCCATAAGTGCCAAATTTATACCAATCTGAGTCATCTACCACTAACTGAACTAACTAGTTTGTCTTCTCCATGGCCATTTTCTACATAGGGAATTAACATAATGGGAGAGATAAGGCCATCTGCAACAAGAGGTCACAAGTACATAGTGGTAGCAATTGAATACTTTTCAAAGTGGGTAGAAGCTGAATATTTTAATAAATTAGGGGTAAGGCATATGGAAAAATTTATTAAAAGAAATATCATCTATTAGTATAGGTTGCCATAATAGGTTATCTTAGATAATGGAGTGCAGTTCCAACGTGAGACCAAATAGCTTTTGCAAAAGTATAAAATCAAGCACCATAAATCTTCTCTTTATAGACCTCAAGCCAATGGTGTAGTAGAAGTAGCTAATAAAAATGTCAAGAAAATTTTGCAAAAAATGATAGTAACCTATAAGGATTGGGTAAAAATGTTACCATTTTCACTCTAGGGCTAAAAAACAACTATTTGGACATCTACAAATGCTACACCTTACTCATTAGTGTATAGAATAGAAGTGGTGCTGCCAATTGAGATTGAAATTCCTTCACTAAGGGTTGTCTTGGAAGCAAATGTGCCATAAGCTGAATAGGCAAAGGCTAGATATGAGCAACTAGTTTTGGTTGATGAAAAGTGGCTTAAGGATCTTTATCACATGCAATTATACCAAATGAAGATTGCTAAAGCTTACAAAAAGAAAGTCAAACCCAGTCCAATCCAAAAAGGTGATATTATTTTGAAGTAAACTAGACCTTTACTAATAGGCCCTAGAATAAAGTTCAAACTTAATAAGGAAGGTCTATACAAGGTGAATAAGATGCTCAAGCATGGAGGTGTAAAGATCTCAGCTTTAGAAGGCAATGAATTCTCAAAACTTGTGAACATAGATAAGCTGAAGAAATATTTCTACTAGAATCACAATAAAAAAAAGAGAGATTCTGCTAAGTGGAAAACCCCAAAAGGGGTGATTTAGGCAAAAGTTAGGACACCCCGATAAGGTGAAAACTTGAAAACAAACACTTCATGCAACAGTTAGGAGATTAGAGAGAAAATATCTAATCAAGAAAATTTGTCAAGGTTGATTGGTAATGGTAGTATTATTAAAAGGTAGCTAATATATTTACTAAGATTAGACAATTTAGTTTCAAATGCAATTAATGGCAAAAATGCTTGGTTATGATCATTGGTATACAAACTTCCATTTAGTGAGAAATTTCATACAAATAATTGAACTCTAGAAGTCTAGATACATATTTTCCTTTTAGATATAGAAGTTGTATTTTTACTCTTCCTCTTTAATACTAGTGTCCTATTGTCTCTCAATGTACTAATAATCTAAGTATTGTAATTATCATCTGTACTTTTGTTACTAGCTGCATGATTAGGCATATCTTTTAACATAATATGACATTTCCATAAGTCAGGAAGGGAGTGCAAGAAATTCCTTGTCAAATATCCACCTTGAAAGCCCAAAGGTTCAAGAGGGACTCAATGGATCAGGCCAAACTATCGTTAAATCTGAGAGGTGATGTAAAATGTTGAATGCCTCAATCTAACTATGGAAACATGGCCCAAATGACAAGATAATAAGAAATGGGTGATTTTCCACCAAAGACACATCTATCGAATCTCAATAATGCCACTGAACCATACGATCCACTACTCACATGTGTCAAATTTTATCTCGAGTCTTCTTTCATAATGATGATTTAGGGCATACCAAATCCAAAGCCTCTCAGAAGGAGGCATAAATAGCTTTAACCTCTCCAGTAACTAGATTTAAAAAAATATCGTTAAGTTACAAAATCCAAAAAGGACCACCTAAGCAAAAGTTAAGCAAACCTACTAGTGCAAAAACCCTTATAGGTGTGCTAGGTAAAAGTTAGGGTTAAGAAATAACAAATGCTAGAGGGAAAACCCAAATGGACTCTCTAAGAAACCTGTAAGAGTAGAGGAATTATAGCTATAAAGTCAATGTCATCTCTCTTTAAAATGTCTAACCCTTAAATGGTTTTAGCCAAAATAACACCGAAAGGACTAAAGCTAGAACAGATGCCAGTTAGAATTTGAAGTGCTTTGAAATCACAAAACTTGTCCTCTAAAGTGACCACTAACAAGTGACCAAGAATGTACAATAGCACACACTTCACCCATTCCACAAAATTAAAAGGGAGTCGGCTAGCAAAATCAAGAATGGTTTGTAAGGAAATTAGACCCACACATGGGATTATCTTCTGAGCTACTAAAAGGGAAACCCCCAAGGCAAATACGATGTCTATGGGATAATGATCTTTAAAAGATGGGATCACTAGAGGAACATTTGAAGCAATGTCAAATACACGGAAGATAGGATCCTAATAATGCACAGTGGCACAAAGAAAATCAAGGTCTAGCTTCACTTTTCTTAAGAATCTAAGAGCAAAAAATGGGGAAAGGATGGATGAAATCTAATTCATCTTTGATTCTAAGATTTGGGACAATTCTTGACCAAAAGAGATAGAAATAATAAAGATGGCATGCATATTAAAAAGAAAGGAGTATTTATAGACCCCCAAGATATGTTATTCCTAACTCTTCAAGGAAAAGGAATCCAAAACATGCAAGGACATCATACAATTTTCAAAGTAGTTAAAGCTAATGTCATTGTCCATGTGAACTACAAAACAAGTCCACACAAACTCTTATAAGTAGACATAAACCAAGCTAAAAAACTAAGTCCACACGAACTATGGTAGAAGCATCTGTATGGACCACATCCTTAAAGCAGTAAACCCTATCACGAGATGAAGTGGTAAACTAATCTTTAATGAATTATAGACATCTAGCTATACCATGTGATACCACGACCTGTTGTGATCATTTAATGGCAATCACCTATCACGATATTAATCAGATTGACACTAGACAATTGATGGCAATTACCTATCATGGTATTAATCAAAATGACACTAGACAATTGATGCTCATTCAAGGAGACCATGGACATTAGAAATTAACTTTAGAAAATGTGAATAGAAAGTCAAATAAGGATACCTAAGGGGTAGATCCTAAAGTATAATGTGCGAGAGGCAACAAGTGTGCAAATACCCAAGGAGAGTAATCTCCTTCCTTAACATCTACCAAGGTATCCTCAGGTACACTTGTAGTCAAGCCCTAAATAAATTCTAGGTCATTGTTGGACCTCTCAAATAGCATGGTGTAAGAATAACCTTAAGAAATATAGCACACCTTAGGCCCATATGCTAGCTTAGCATTCTTTCCTCTAGAAACCAAGTATAGACCTCTGGGTAGTCAGTAAAATCCTCTGAGAGGATAGCTTTCAAACAAAATGGAGGAAATCAAGCATCTCTTTAATGAGGAAAACCCACCAAGCCAAGTCAACCTAAAAGAAAGAAAATTAGGTAAACATGACATTCATAATCAATAAATTAAGCTAATCAGTGCATTTACATTTTTGCAGGATTACTTATATCATTCCAAGCTCGTGAGCTGAGATATCAGTGGTGGTGCATCAGTGATGAGGCATTCTAGGGTCCTGCAGATGGTTAAACCCACCTATCCATCACTGGATATCAATAAGGGATATCAAGCTCACATAGACATGGTAGTAAATGAAGTTTACACACCTAAACATGTCTAAAACAATGTCAAAATCAAAGGAAACAAACAATCAAGAAACAATGAACAAAATGAAAAGTAGTTACCAAGACACTTGAGATAAAGCCCTAAATGAACTTATGGAATTTCTTCATATGAATTGCCATGTCTAGGCTCCTATACATCCAACCTAATAAAGAGTAACACCAATTCTAAGAACTAATGCCCTCAATTTGCTCTAGCATAGATAAAAAGCTCCAGCTCACATTATCGTTAACATTCACGAATAATGTGGTCCCTAGCGAGTACATCATCAAGCATCAAGCATACTGGTCCACTTTAGGCCAAGCAAAAGGTGTAGCATCAGCCTATTACTCATACAAATTAGTGCAGCAGATGCTACATGAGTGATCCTAAGGCATAAAATCAAGCAAACTCCTCACTTCTTAAAGACAAAGAGTAAGGAAGCGATAACTGGCATTAAATACAATCGCTCAACCAGTACATGGCACTCCTGTGATGAATGCCTAGTCAAAAGGTGTAATGGTTAGCTCCCTGAATGGACTGTAGAAGGTGTGTGTTATGTCCATCCACCTATCTAAATATATTGATATATGTGTAATCAGATATCCATGTAGACTATCATTTAACACTATTTTAATAGTATCTTACAACTAATGTATTATATTTGCCATGTTTGATGTGTTTATATATTGTTATATCACAAGATTATCATATAAACATTGTTGGCATGATAGAACTTATATATGGTTGTATAGACTCCCTTTCATAAGGATCATAATCCGTGTGAAGAGCTATGTTTTGTGTTTATTTGTTCTTAGTTAGTAGTCCACACAGACTCCCTTTCATAAGGAATGTAGTATATGCAGAGTATCGTGTATTCATGCTGCTTTGCAATCCACATGGACTCCCTCTCACAAGAAACGTAGTTCGTATGAACAATTGTTCATAATCTCAATCTTTGTATATATATATATGTGTATGTCCTCTATGATCAATAAATCTATAGTTTTCCTAGTGATAATTCCTTTAGACACACATCATGATTCATCCATATTTATGCCAAGTAGATTATTTTAAGTTTGTTCTTTTTTTAGGTCCTCATAGACCATTATATGTTATTTCTAACCCATTCTTTGAGTTATATGCAAGTGACCATTCTGGTAGGATAGGAGGTTCAGACAGACATAATAACCTTTACATGCAATAGTCCACACGGACAATCACTAGAACCATATTGAGGCCACACAGACCTAACGACATAAAGATGGGACCAATTATATGTCTTATGCTATTTCAATTGGTTTTTGTATCTTTTAATTCTTTTAGTTATTTTAGGTTGTAATAGGTAGTTTAATAACTTGTTTTACATGCCAAAAGCCCAACTTCACGCCAAATGGTTTTTTACTTAATTAACTGGTATTTTTTTAATAAAATGGTTTTAAGTTTTCCTTAATAAAGGTTACACAAAAAATGAATTTTAAAAAAGGCCAATCTCCTCGAAATGGGAGTTAGGTAATTACCACCAATTCCTATGGAATTATGGTACTTGGTAAGTCAAACAACCACTAATAAATGACTCGATTCCTGGATTTTAATACACACTTATGTTTATCGTAAGCTTTAAATACCTCCATTTACTTTCTCTAGATGAAAAGGTGATATGAATGTTTTAATTATAATACATGCTTACTAGATAGGGGATTGATAAATAATAGAATATAATAGAAGGCATATTATTGGGGCATAAATATGATATAATTCTAAACCCTTTCTAGGCAAAAGATTAGTGGTCCTAGTGTAAAGGCAGGTGGTAACTCCAAACACTAATTGCTCTCATCCCCAGTAAAATACAATTAATCTACAAAGGTACTCTCACGGCTTAAAGCCATAAAATCCAAAATAAATTCAATACATCTGTTCACATCCCTTCCTTTCCAAGGCCAATCAAACTAAAATAACCAAAAACTCAACTTAAATCTCACCTCTCGAGTCCTAAAAAATGAGAAAAAAATTAGAGGAATCTTAAGTTATTCTTATTTAATTAGCCTAGAAAGAGTGAGTTGAGCACCATAAGGTAAGAGTCGCCATCTAATCGGAGTTAGGAAATACCTTGTAGGGCCAAAACCAAAGCGGTTCGAAACCCTACTCTTATTTATACCTAAAGTTAACATAGAATTTTAGATTAATTTATAATTTAATCCTTTTTCTCATATAGGTTTCAAAATTGAAATAAAGCATCATATCACATAAAGAAATAATAAAGCATACATATTTACAAGCATAAAAGAAATACATAAAATTAAATAACATCATACATGAAACAGGGTAATTCTCCTTAAGAACTTTTGTTCTCCCATGCCAGTTTATGAAAATAGATTTTACCATTGTGGCTTTTATTAAAGAAAAATCAAAAGCTATTTTATTTGGAAAACACTAATTAATTAAGTATAAAATAATTTGGTTATTTTTTATGACATGTGAAAATCATTTTCTACCTATTACAATATTATGGAAAATATAGGAAAATAATGTGAATAAAAATTTAAATTACATGGCAATTGCCTAAAATCCATTCTAACTAAATAAAGAAATAAAAATTACATGGCAATTATCTAAAATACATTCTAACCGAATAAAAATAAAAATACATAAAAATTGCCTAAAATATAGTCTAACCAGAATAAATAAATAAAGTAATTAGAAAGTAAAGAAAATAATGAAAGAATAAAAAATAAAATAAAGGAAAAATAAGGAGTTACTTCATTGGTTGTTCAAAAAGGGTAGAAGAAAAGATCAATTAGGCTCTTAAAACATCAAATAACTTACACAACAACAAAAACAATATTAGTATGAATAATGAAATAAAAAGATAAATAGAATAATAAAAAGAATAGAAAATTGAATAAATAAAACAAATCAATAAAAACACACAATATTAACAAACACAGATAATAAGTTATCACATCTAATTGGTAGATGGATAAAAGGAATAAAATAAAGTCACCCACCTAATTGGTATATGGATAAAAAAGAGAAAGAAAGTAAAATAAAGAAGAAAAAAGTTTGGCTAACCCACCATGTATAATTGCCTTCAAAAATGATCTTCAATTAACTTGAGAGAAAACAGGCAAATAATTTTTGGAAAAACCTTTTAAAATTAGAAAAATAGTGTTCGGAAAGTGTTTTTTCCATTTTTAAGTGTGCACTTACCAAGAAAAGTCAACTTTTTGGACTAATATAGGGTTCGACTTATATACACACAGATCAAGGCAGAAAATAGCTACTTTAGGGTAAGGGAAAATGGCCATTTTAGGGAAAATGGTGATTTGCCTAAAGGGCATTCATACCTAGATTCTACCTCTTTAAAAAAATGATGCCATTTTGTGGAGGTAAAATGGCCATTTTAGGAAAACATGAAATGACCATTTTGCCCCTTAAAACGGTCATTTTGTCTGAAATGGCTGTTTTAAGGGCAAAATAATGTTGTGTTGCCCCTAGTGGCCCAAAACTTGTAAAATGCAATTTTTTTAGTTATAACATAATTTTTTACTTTTTCATCTTTACCCCTATCGGCCCAAACCCTCAGCCTACCATAAACGCCTATTTTTCTTATAATTCAAGTTGCACTAAGAGCTTTTCGGGTTGAGCAAGGGCTTATACTCAAATATTAATCATGATTTTATAACTTTGAATGCAGAGATCTTCAAATTAGATTTTAGCATTCCTATTTATCAAAATTTTTGTCCTTTCTTCATCATTAGGCAATCTGAACACAGGAGCCTCAAAAACCCAGTATCTATAGTATGATAACTAGGTATGGACCTTGATTAATCCACCTAAAGGGATAAAACCCTTACAGTGCAAATAAGTCTTCAAGAAGAAAACTTACATAGAAGGTAATGGGATTACTTATAAAGCTCGATTGGTAGAGAAAAGTTATCGTCAAAGACAAGAAATTAACTTTGATGAAACCTTTTCTCTAGTCACTATGCTTAAATCCATTCAAATTCTTCTTGCCGTAGCTACTCATTAAGATTATGAGATTTTGGCAAACGGTTGTAAAGACAGCTTTCCTTAATAAAAAATTTTTAGAGGAAGTGTATAAGACACAGCCTGAAGGTTTTACATCTATAGATGGCAATCAAGTCTACAAGCTTTAACATTCCATTTATGGATTAAAGTGAGCTTCTAAGAGCTAGAACATCCATTTTGATGAGATAATCAAAAAGTTTAATTTCTCAGAAAACATGGATGAACCATATGTTTACAAGAAGGTTAGTGGGAGTGCAATCATTTTTCTTAAGTTGTATATTGATGACATACTACTAATAGGAAATGATGTCTCTATCCTCCAATCAATCAAGATATGGCTAAGTAAATAGTCCTACATGAAAGACTTTAAAGAAGCAACCTATATCTTAGGGATCAAGATCTATAGAGATGGATCTAGAAGGTTACTTAGTCTTTCACAATTTATGTACATAGATAAAATGTTATGT
>CANXYI012258705.1:0-13271 GCA_948208565.1 Hura crepitans | reverse complement strand
CTTCTATCACATTTGCTTTCACTGGTGGGTAATTAATTAGGCAATCAAAATCCTGAATCAACTCTATCCATCTTCTCTATCACAAGTCCTTTTACCTAAGTAAAGGAATACTTCAAGCACTTATGAGCTGTACATATTCAGCATTCCTCTTTATACTGACAATGCCATCATTTGTTTTAGAACAACTATAATGACAACTAGCCCCAAATAAGGGGTAGGATAATCCCTTTCTCATGGCTTCAACTGTGTTGAAGCAAAAGCCACTACCTTTCAATCCAACATTAACACCTAACAAGCCATTTAGTGAAGCATCACTGTATATAACAAAGTCCTTACCCTGTTCAAGTTGAATTAAGATAGGAGCCTCTGTCAACATTTGCTTCAGCTTAGTAAAAATTGGCTTGATATTGATTGCCTGATTGACTACATAAGTTTTACATTCTTTTTGATTAGTCAAGTCAAAGGAGTAATAAAAATGGAAGTCCTCTTATAAGTCCTTTGTAATATCAACTAAGCATAGAAAATTTCTTATCTTAGTTACATTCCCAAAGTGTTACTAGTCCAACACTACCTTACCTCTACTAGGGCCAATTTTGACTCTCTCTATTGAAACTATTTGGCCTAAAGAAAAGCTTCATCCACCTAATTCACACTTATTAACTTGAGCACACAACTATCTCTCTTTCAAGGCCTATATCACAACCCTCAGGTGCTATTCATACTCTTTCTAGTTTCTAGAGTACACCATAATATCATCTAGGAGCACTATTACAACTGGTCCATATAAGAATAAAAGCTTTACTGATTGAGATCCATAAAAGCTGCTAAGGCATTGGTGAGCCCTAATGACATCACAAAAAACTTAGAATTCTTGCACTGGGTCTTAAAAGCAATTTTAGTAATATTAACTTCCCTAACTCCTCAATTGATAGTATCTAAATCTCATATCAATTTCAAAAGAAAGAAGACTAGCCCCTTTTAAATGATCAAAAGATCATCAACCGGAACAGGGGATACTAATCCTACACAATCACTATGTTTAAGTACCTTTAAGGTAATGCATAACCCGAGCGACCTATATTTCTTTCTTATAGACAGCATAGACACTCAATAACAAATTATACTGGGTCTTATAAAACCTTTACCATATAGCTCTTACAGCTATATTCTCGGTGCTTTATTTCAATAGATGTCATCCTATAAAGAATAATAAGCATTGGAGTAATACTAGGATACACCTCCACTTTAAAATCTAGTTCTCTCTAGGATGATAACCCTAGTAGCTCATTAAAGATACATTAGAGAACTGAGCTTTAACTAAAATATATGCTAGATCAGAATTAAATCATTTAGATTAATACCATAGGCCAAACATGCCTCACTCTTTTTGAAGGAGTTATTATATCTTAATAGGAAAGATAAGATTGTCTAAAGCATTTCTCTCACCATCCACTATCTCTATCAGTCCCTATATAGTCTAGAGGGTCAACTTCCTATGGTTACATTCAATCATAGCCTGATACTTAATAAGCTAATCCATTCTAGGATTACCTTAATTTATTGAAATACAATTCAATCAAATTAACAACAATCTATGTCCCTAAAACACTAGAGGGCATCTCTTGTGCACCTTGCTCACAATCACACACTTTCCCATAAGGTTGTTAACTCCAATGTCTACATTAACTTGCACAAGTCTTATCTACATATTCTACGATGGTGTAGTACATACACATGAGGGCATTAAAATAGGGTCTATCAAAGCTAATACTAAAACCTTAGATAAACAAAATACGAATCATACCATCTAGTGCTATAGCCACTTTTTTAGTTCTCACTATGCACTACCTAGCTAAAACAAAAGCCTTTACTCTTGTACCCTGACTAACACTAGACTGCTCTCCTTTAGTCTATCTCTAACCCTTACTTTGGGGTACAACATTAGGTATTTATGTCTGAGCACCCTCTTTCTGTGCCTGAGGACACTCTTTCTATAGTGGTCTCTAGCACTATAATGGAGACATTCTTCCCACTTGCCTCATTTGCACTGCTTTTAGTGTCTCTTCAGATAAAACCACACATGGGAGGTCTACTCCTAGTATCCTCCTATACAAAGTGTACTATCGACTCGAGAAGTTGATGAGGGTCTACCAATGGAAGCTTACCCTAACCTCTGGGTCTGTGTAAGCCTCTACCCCTAATACCTTTTCTTCTTATCCTACCAAGCTACCACTACATTGGACTATCCCACAATGCTTTGCCTTTTTCTCTAAAAGAGGTCTCTCCTTACTAGTACTATTTCCTCCCTCCCATATGCAATTAGCACTGGTACTAGCAAATCCTTCTTTTTGAGGTTTAGCTGTCTGTATCCTTACCCCTACATTTAGTTCTATCTAGAATCTCTTATAGTCTATATATATATATATCATTGAAAATAGACTCCTCCATATATTTCAAGAATCTGGTAAGATCCTTTCATGTACTACTTTCCACAGAACCATGATAGGGGTTTCTCTTGCCTGTTGTCAGTTAGTGACTCATTACTCTAGCTGTTGAGCAGCATTATAAGATTTAAATGCTGATATATAACTTGCCCTTTGTATAACCATGGTTACCAAACCAGTTGGTTCCATAACCTCTTGTTTAGGTAATTAGACCAGTCATTTTTGGATTACAGAAGACTTTCCCTTCTGAGCCTCAGACAGCATAACAATTCAAAGGAATTGGAAACTTAAACATTTAATATCCATGTACTCTATCAAGGAACATTAAACCTAGGCTCTGATACCATCAAATGTGGCACCCCTTACCAGATTCCTAAAGAAACCCAATAAATGGTGCACTTTCTGCTAGGTCACTTATCTTGAAATTTCCCCTATTTTCCATTTAACTTTTACTTATGCCATACTAGACAATTCTATTTGAATCCAAAATCATTTTAGTCAATTCCTATGATCCATTTAGGTTAGTATCTTTATGGGTCAGCCAATATAGAGAGAATCTAACACAATCTAGTACCATCTAAAAATTTGATAGTACGGTTGCTGCTTAGGTCATTAGCCCAAAATTTCTATTCACCTATAAACACTTCAATATTATTTATCACATCTCCTAAACCCTTCTGGTCCTTTAGGTATCATCTTATCAACTTTAGATACTATCACAAAGCAATCACAAGCCTTAAGCCATAGATAAACACATACATTTATAGAGCCTCTAGCTCATAACATCAATAAGCATCCATTCCATGCATACATTCACTAAGAAACATATAGGGTTATTTTATTTACATCAATAGTTTAAGCATACTCACATATACATATGGAGCTTAAATATATGGTTCTACCCAATTCCCACTTAGGTACATAGATATCAAAACTATATGACATTTACTTCTTATACCTTCTTAGCTATCCTCTGAACTCTTATTGACATGTTTCATGAGGTAGGATTCCGCTCTTTAATACCTGCACACCTAAATAGGTACGCTAAGTATACGAGATACTAAGTGGCGAGCTTAAAGCATTTAACTCATAGCATTATGTCTTTTTATACATATGTAGTCTAGTAACTATGTTTATCTTATTATTTAATTCAATTTATATAATAGGGTGCCAAATTATTAAAATACCCCTAGGGCATTTCTATGTCATGAAATAACGTTTTTACTCACATAAATTATCTAAAGTTGTTATTATGATTTATAACATGCATATTTTACATTAATCAATTTATTTAACAACCTATGTGTAAAATGACCAAAATGCCTTTAGCCTGTATTTCATCAGTTGCTCAAAAAGAGTCATCCAATTATGCTTAATTTTTATCTTCCATAATTATTCTACCTATTCACTTAATTTAATTAATAGACCCAACTAGGAAGATGACATTTAAAAATAATGGATCTAGAGGAAAAAATAAACCTATTCTGGACCTATGCCACTGCACCAATACGTGTGCGATACTAGAGATTAGCAAGTAGCCTCTCTAAACACAACTAAGTAATAGCTATGTGACATAATAGAGATTAGCCCGTAGGCCTCCCTAACCATAAATAAAAATCTCAACATCTAAGTGACATAATGGAGATTAGCCCGTAGACCTCTTCAGCCACTAATAAAGTTACTGCAAGAATATTAGACACTAGCAGCTATGAAACCCTAAGTTGACTGGTCAACCCATCCAATTGGTGTCTAACTATTAGGCCAAGTAACTCATTTCAAGTTTATTTATTAACCAAAAATATTCTTATAATATTTGTATTCCAATAATAGATAGTTATAATTTTTATCACACACTTTATTTTTAAGCTAATCTAGTACAGCCACATTTTGGCTCTATCGAGTAAAAATTCCAAAATAATCTTGAGTCTTATTATTGCCAAAATTCATGGTTTAATATGTTATGATTTATCATAGCATTAGTTCTCAGGAAACCAACACTTTTTGTCCAGTGACATTTTTTGTTCAGGTAATGGTCAACTGGATAGTTATAGGTTATTTCGACCACTTTTCAAGTCAAATTCAGAGACTATTTTAAGTCCAAATTCAATATAGTTTTCAATGTCTTATTAATCATATTTATAGGCCCAAAGGCAAACTTATCTAGGCTAATTCCAAGGCTAATTAATAGGCACAAAAGCCATTCATACATATGATTCAAATCTAGCCCTAAAGGCATAAGTAAATAATACAATTATATAGCATATTTCAAGCCACTTTTTAAGTACTTGTTTTAAGTCATAGCTATATATTTTAGTTCAATCTTTTTAGCCATTTCAGAGACACATTCTCAAGGTATAACATGTCATATGCATGGTCCAATTTATAGATTCATTAGAAGCCAATTCCATAGCCAATAAAATGTATGTGCTAAACACTTTTATAAGCTACCTCACATGCTATATTACCATTACATGCTCTCAGATTATCCAAGAAATTTATACACATTTCGTTATCCATTCAACCATACATCAATATACATATACACTTATATGCCATGAAAACATTTAAACTTATACACACCCAATTTTATCCCTATTAACATAGGTTATTAACCATCATATATGAAATCTACTAAAAATAGTTCTCAAATACAAGCATGAATGGCATATTTCATTATGATTTCCAAATACAATTGCCATAATCTTTATTGTAACTTACGAAGAAATTTTGAAGTTACATTCTAAGTAGCAAACTTCTCATCTAAACAACCATACATATGCAAATCAGCAAGCATTTGAAGCTAACTTTGCAAGCACTTTGAAACATAACTCTCAATTTCACTAAGTTCTCACTTACTTAACAATACCAAAGAGGAAATCAATCATAAGGTTAACATTCTAGCTTTCCCAAATTAACATTCAACATCCTAGGCAACTTAAAACATGAAGAAAATGTTTGAAGGTCACTTACTTGTGATGGAAGTCCCTTGAATCCATAAAAATAGCAAGCTAAAAAGCATTAATAGTGGCTTTCTTCCTCCTACATAGACCTCAATATGCCACCCAAATGCCACAAATGCCATGCACACTTTAACACACAAGTGTTAGGTATAATCTAGCCTCAAAAAGTATCAAAAAAACCAAAGAAATAGGGGAGAAACAACCATGAACTCACCTAAGGGTTGGCATTCTAGATTGTCTAAACCAGTGAACTTTGATAATTTTTTTCTCCCAATTGAGAAGTCCTTTCTGCCTAATTCTTTTTCCTTGTGGTGCCTAATAGGTAAACTTAAATTTAGAGACTAGAATCACCATTTTTGGTGAAGGGAAGAAAAAGTTATGGCCAGATTAATCCACCCTTGGCATCAGCAATAATGGCTGGAAAGAAGAAGAATCCTTCCTTCAATTCAAGTGGAATTCCACATGTTGTGTGATGTTTGGCACTTGGAAAACTTTCTTAGCCACTTTCCATGTTATGAGCCCCATTTTAACATGTCAAGGCTATCCAAAAACTTCTCAAAGCATCATAATTTTGCAGCAAAATTTAAAAATTAATAGTAATTCACTCAGACCTCAGATAATTACACCGTTTGTTTTAAAATTCATATTTTAATCCCATATACCTACTCATAAATTTTTGCAGCCAAATTTCTTCAATAAGATAGCTTTTAAACTACCTTGATTTGTGCGCCAACTTAAAAAATTATGAGAATTTGCAAATGACCTCCGATTCTAAAAATTCTTTCACTATTAGACTTAATGTAATTTTTGAGCTTTATGGTTCACTATTTTTGGGTCCATCTAAGCACATCTCAGGTCAATTTTGGCCCAAAAAATTTTTATTGCACTAAAAGGCAGCTTTCAGTCTAAAATGAATTGTTGGTTCTGCTAAATTTTTAAAATTTTCTCTTTTCATCAAATTAAGGCGCTTTAAAGTTTCATGATAGGTGTCACTGCCTTAATTTGTGTGCAAGTAATTTGACACCTTGGGTGCATTTCTCGGACCCCGTGGTACTATTCACAAATCCTTAAAGCATGGGCATTATAATTTCCTTGAAAAGTGTGATTTCCATAATGTGTTAATTTTAGGGTTTAGATGGATTTCAGGGTTAGTGTAACCCTAAGCTGGTCACTAGGGAATATTAAGGCTGAGAGAATGACAATGAAATTGACGGAATGAAAAATGGATGAAAAACAAACAAAGACATAGGATTGAAAATAGTGAACATAATATGGAATAGGTAAGGAAATGGTGGTAATTTCTTAAATATTGTATAATAGGTGTACATTGGTTTATAATGATCTAAAATGAATAGTCATGATCTATGTTGAAACTTACACTAGTGTTGGCATGAAATAATGGACACATAAGATAAAAAAGGTGCATATATACATGAACTTGTGTGTTTTGTGTAATATGTATGTATAAGTTTGTATCAAGACATAATGTGTGATGTTATAGTGATGACCATAATTGAAATGTAACAGGTAAATAAATATGGTATTAGAAATAAGGAAGTGAAAATTTGAGTGTGGCCAAGTACCATGTCAAATTGAGATAACAATGTATATAATGGTCTCGTAACATAAAGTATAATGACATTGTTAATAAGGCATTATAAAGTGATTAAAATTCAATTGATGAACAGAGTTAGCTATAACCGATTTAAATGAGGGCTCAATAACCCATATACACTAGATAGGTTATTGGATGGGTTGATCAGTCAACTAAAAGATACCAGCTACTAGGGTATTTAGGTACCTAATTACCCATTGTAAGTCACCATATAGGGACCTTTGTGGTTAGGATTAGAGATATTTATGGTTAGGACTTAAGACCTATGTGGTCAGGACTTGGGACCTATGTGGTCAAGATTTGGGACCTATGTGGTTAGGATTTGAGACCTTCATGGTCAGGAGATATTTGTGGTTAGAATGGAGACTTTCGGGTTAGCATGCATTTATTGTATTAGAGCTCTATATATTGATATTGCTTATTCAACTAGTGTAGCAACATGAAGGTCCAAAATATGAACCATTGCATAACTGCATCTCGGTATCTAGTAATTAGATATAAGTCTCTCAAATATGGGCAAAATCATAAATGGTGTAAATACAATACAATGCTATAAATTGGTAAACACCAGTTATAGGGAATGCTTAAATAAAAAACACAATATTATAAAATAAAAGGGGAAATAATTATAGGAAAAATTAACAAATAGATAGTCACAAGCAAATTATAATGAATAGTATATAACTCGATAATGATGTCATAACTAGTTTAATTAATGGACATATAGCTTAAGGTAGGGTAATAAGTAGACAAGAAAGAATTAAATATATATAAGTTTATAAAGGTATATAGTTAGGAACATAGG
Source organism: Hura crepitans (assembly GCA_948208565.1). NCBI lineage: Eukaryota > Viridiplantae > Streptophyta > Magnoliopsida > Malpighiales > Euphorbiaceae > Hura > Hura crepitans. The sequence continues at coordinate 5,447 of CANXYI012258705.1, read as the reverse complement.
TGGACTAGAAATGAACTAATTTTTGAAATCTTTAGACAAATAACTAAATTTCAATACTATAATTGTTAGAATTAACATAGACAGAACAAAATAAAGTATATATAGACTTGAGGTAAAAGGTTAACTAATACTAACTTACTGATACATGTAAACAACGAAAGAGTAAATATCCAAATAAAGGAAACTAGTGAGACAAAAAAACATTAAGTAACAAACATAAGTAATGAACACATATAAAAGGGGTAAAAGGCTTAGGTGAACTTAAAGGCATGCATATGGTACAAATATATCCATAAGTTAATGTGTGCATGTTTTATTGAACACACCACTATACCTATTACTTAATGCATTATGTTTTCTCGATGCATAAGTTATAGATAGATTTACCACTAGAAAGAGCCTCAAGAGACATCAATGTAATATGGCTTAGATAGCTTCATGTTTGTAATTACTTTATATAATTTTTGTGATGTGAAAATAGATAGTGGCACTCATATGTGTATATATAGGGAATGGGTCTACTGTAGTTATATATACACATGTAGCTTATTTGTATAAACTAAATTAACATATGTTAATAATGTATAATTATCATCTGACATATGCTTGCTATGGTATAATATTATGATAACAAAAGCATGTATGATTGAGAGGTGTTTGATGATAGATTGTGTAATAGAAATGAGATTAGAGGGTTAGATGGACCCTGATGTTGGAGTTAAGTTTGTAAACTATTATAGAAGTGTTATTTTTGCAGGTTTATTTTGGGATATATCATCGAGTAGTTATTACGCTACAGAAATTTTGTTAGACATAGAAGTAAAATTTTAATTTGTAATTCCCATACCATGTACCTTAAGGATACATGTGGGCACCGGATGCTTATAATGTAAGCACACCACAGTGAAGTGATTAGGTAATGGCATAATTGGTTAACATGTCATCTCTTATTCAGGTTGGTAATAGTTCGAGTAAAAGGTGTCACAATGTGCCATTTTCATTCAATTTTGCTAATCATGTCGAGTGAGGGGTGTCACAAATGGCTAGGATTTATAATGGTATTATTTAATCCAATGGCTAAGAATGCTCTTTATATAAATATTTTGCCATATTTCCTTAAATATACATATTTAATTGAATTTATTTCCTTAATTTTTTTTTTCCAATAGCTCCCATGTTTAGATAATTCCAAAACTATGATTTTTGGATTCCTTAGAATTTTTTTACCATTAGGGTGTGTTAGTTTCAAAATTTTCTGAGCACAATTCTAAATTTTTCCATTTAGTGCTTAATAGCTTACTGTTCACATTACACCATAAATTTAAATTTTTTTAACCCCTTATATGACCTAAAATGCTCTTCAAAATTTCACCATAATGCATCATATAATTAATATGAATTTTTTATCAAGTTATTTGCATTTGGCCTAGGAATACTATTCATGGCCTAGTTGTCACTATTTTCTGCGACCTGCTCTTGAACCTCAATTTTGTCACATTTTCTCATCATTACCAGGCCATATGTCATTTGCTTTTACTTCTATATGTCTCTCTCACCTTTTTTACCATGAATTGTTATTTTCCCATTTTACCCTTAGCCTTTGAACAAAATTACCATTTTACCTTTGATCATTTTTTGCTCCATTGCTCATGCCAACTGACTCTTCTCGACCCATACATCCATTTCATTCATCACTTTTCTTTAAATTCCCATTCTAACCTTATGTAAAATTGGACTGAAAAGTCAAGGTGTGATAATTTTTCCCCTTTTAGGAAATTTTATCCTCGAAATTTCTCATTTATACATCCTCTTCTAAACTTCACATAAGGGTTCCATTTACTCATATATCTCCCTTTTTAAGCTCCTACTTATTATATCATGTCATCATTTTAATGCATGTAAATTGAAGTTTTATGAATTGCACCTCCAAGGCATGAATAGTGCTCTTGGGAAGTTGGGGCACCTTTATAATGCTAAGATAGGAGTGTACTAGTCATAAAACTTTAATGGCCTAGAAAATGAAATAATTAAAAATTTTAGTAGAGCCATTAAATCATTTTACATTATAAACTAGTGAATAGTGACCTTAAATGAGTTTATGCTAGGACAACTTCGAGATATGCTTGGATGGACCTAAAAATACCATACTCTAAAGCTTAAAAAATTCCAATGAGTTAATTAGTAAGGAATTTTAATATTCTGAGGTCATTTGATATTTCATCAAAATATTTTATTAACGTGAGCAAATAGTAACCATAGTTGTCATTAGAGTTTGACCTAAAATTTTTACGAGCCCTTTAATGGGCTTTATCAAGGATTTTTGGTACTAAAATGATTATTTTTGGAGGTTTAGAAATTTTATTTTAAATTTTCAAAGTTTAAAAGATAATCGAATTAATTTCGAGTGTTAGATCACCACGTGTCACAATCTAAGCCATATACCCTTTTAATATAAAAGCTTTACATATATGGGAGTCGCACATGTGTAAAGTACAATCTTCAACCTCCCATTTCTCAAAAAAACTGATGCCACCCTAGCCTTCCCCTACCATTTTTCTTCCACTTTTCTCTCTTTTCCCACAATAAAATCCCATAAAGTTTATATAGTTCTTGACCTCTACAATCTCTTAAAGCTATTCCAAGCAATAGAATTAAAAATTATTGCTTGGAAAGTGAGATTTAGTGATAAAGTGAATAGTTACCATTATTGGTGTAAATGAGTTTTTCTTAATTTTTTTTTGTTTTAGGTATGCCTAGTGATTCTAAGAAAAATGATATGCTTAGATTTTAATTTGGAGTTATGTAAAATTTTTGAGAATTTTTTTAAGCTCTAAGGTTTATGTTTTAGGTTAAGGGAGAACTAGTGAGGAAGGAAGAGAAGCAAGGCAATAGATTGGTGGAAAAGGGTGTTTTCACATTATAGGTATGTGGATTTAATGTAATTCATACATGTCATGATGTGTGTGTATGTATATGTGCATGTGAGTGTGTCTAGAAGTGTTAGATTTGGTGTGTGCATGCATGTTTAATGTCAATTAGTTATGTGATTATGTTAGCCTAATGGAATAAAGCTTAAGTGCATGATTTGTATGAAAGAAAAATAAGTGTATGTGTGTGATCTTAAAATGACCGAATGGTATGCATGGTGATGGTGTGATGTGTGCATGTGTGTGAGACATATTGATAGAGCAATTGGCTTACAAATGAGGTGTAAAATATGGTGACAACATGAATTTGATGAAAGAAATTTATGTGTAGTAATAGGCACCTTGTGATCTAAGATGTGACTTATTACACTAAATAAATTTGTGCATGGGAATGACCATTTATAGTGTGAGTAAAATGGTATATTATGATTGAAAGTAAATACATGAATTGGGTGAAAGAATGCAAGTGTAAATAATGATAAGTAATACTATTAGTTGTAACCATGTATAGTGGGAATAATGTGAAATATTATAGGAATTGAGATATTAAAATTGACTAAATGAATAGTGTTTATTCGTAAGGTAACCCATAATTGGAAAATGTGCATAAGTGCACAAATGCATATAACTATGGCATATAAATATTGATGCAATGATGGAAAAAGACATATAACTATGTGAGATAACTAATTTATATGATTTGGCCATTAGTTCGATAGCCATTAAATGGGTTGACCATTTAACTAGGGAATTAGCAATTGTTAGGGGTTTTGGTCTTCTTAGGGTCGTTGCCTATGTGATTGAGATGGCATGTGCAGTTGTTAAGGTTATAATATTGAGCCCTGCACATTTAGGTTTTTAGAGATATATATAGGCTAATCCCTACTATATGGATATTAGGAGGTCCTACAAGGTTGATCCCTACTATCTACCTAAGATGAGATGAATATGTTGGTTGAGATATTGAGAGGTTCCACAGGGCTAATCCTTACTATACTTGTAGATGTTGGGAGGTCTACATGCCTGATCCCTATCATCTGACAGAGTTGTGCAAATGCAGCTACCAAGGTCCAAAATATAGGCCACTGCATAGTCTGGATCCCACTATCTAGTGTCTTTAAGTGTAGACTTTCTATAATATACTTAAGATTAAATGAAATAAATGAAAATGAATATGAACAACCATGATAAATTTATGACTAGTATAAGTAAAAGTATTTTAGAATGACTTTAAAATTTTATTTAAATTATAAGGTATATGGTTTAACAGATAAGAAGTTTGATGAATAATTTAATGGAACTACATGTAATTTGTTTTTCATACTCATCCTACTATCTTATAATATACTTACTGCATAACTATATGTGTGACATGCACTTATTATATTAAATTCACCACTAAGTTTATACTTAATGTATCACTGTTCCAATGCGCATGTTGTAGATATTAATAGTAGTCTAACCTTAATAGTGTAGTGTAGTAGTTCACCCTCTTAGAGTATATTTTTGGTACTCTTGAATATTTATAGAGTCAGCACTAATGTTTAATGTTTAATTAGTGTTAGGCATGGGTGATATAAATAATAATTATATACTTTGGTTATACAAGAACTGATAATCTATATATATATTAATGTATATAGCTAAATGTATGGGTATATATATATATTTGACTATATGGTTCTGAATATTATAGGTCGGAGACCTTATATGTATGTGATTGGGTTGAGATGGGATGTTGGGTGACTAGGACGGTCCAAGTGTTGATGGATGTGATGATTATAATATTAAAAGTGCTTTACTAGGTTTAAATTTTAGATTCTTCACCAAAGTAGCCGTTATGCTACCTAAATTTCTATAAATCTAATTTCTATCTTGATAAATAATTTTAGTGATTAATTACAACCAATATAAGAATGGAATAGGATTTAAACAAATAAATAACTAAAATATGTCAATTAAAGGAATATGGATACAAGTGCTAATTGAATAAGGGTTCAGGTAGAATTAGGATGAGTGACCTATGGGAAATAGCATCTCCTATTAGTTTCCTTCACAAATCAAGTAGGGGTGTTACAATCATTCTACCTTTAATTATATTATTTAATACCGAATTTCTTATTTTGTATATATTTGGCTCTTTTTATTTTAGTATCCATCATTTTTACTCATTTAAGTTTGGATGGTTTACAACTTCTTCGAGCCTATCATTAGTTTTTCATTATTGCTTCTGCATTAGTCTTTAGTTAATACCTTACTTACCTTGTTTTTCTATCATTAATCATTTAACTAGTAGTTAATCATATTTAACTTTTACATTGGTGCCTCTATTATTGCATTCATTTTTATTAATAAAAATCTATCTCGTGATTTCTTATGTTTATGTGTAATTCTTGTATATCTTTGTTCAATTTAATTCATACCTATGCCTTTCTATACTAGTTTCATATTGGTAAATAAGTGAATTCTTGTTAAAGACTCGACATTTTAACTTTCATGTAATGCATGTGGACATGCATC
>CANXYI012258649.1:0-10419 GCA_948208565.1 Hura crepitans | reverse complement strand
AATCATCAACATAAAACACTTCCAAAGGATTGTAGGGATTAGTCTGTAGACCTCTCAATATCCAAAAATCAATAGTAAATATCTAGCAGTTGCTAATCCCTAAGTTGACCAATCAACCCATCCAGTAGGTGTCTAACTAATGGGCCATCTGACCTTATTTTATGTTCATTTGTTTATTGATCATCATATTATAATATTTAGAAGTGAGAAATAGATAGTTATATATTTATTTTGATAGTCAAAATTTGACTTGGACAGTTATAGGTCATTTTTGGTTCAATCGAATAGTTACGGGTCAATTTTTCTAAGGCATGTTAGGTCACTTTCTTAAGCATAATTAAGTCCACTTTAAGTCTAATCTAAGCCATTATTTTAAGTCCATTTATGTCCATGTTCAAAGCCATTTATAGTGCATGAGTCTTTAGGTCATTTTCATGGATAGTTATAGGTCATTTTTATGTTTTGCGTACATAATTATAGGTCCAAAATATGTCATTTTCTTAGCATTTTCCCATGCCATTTGCACTTTTCTCGTACATTATCATAAGCCTAAAGCCATGTCCAATTACATATCTCAAATGGCCTAAAAAGAGGCCTCAAATTCATTCTATATACACTTCATAAATTGACCAAATTTGAAGTCAAGTTACATACCATTTTAGGTTCATTTTACCATGATATTTTAAGCCATTTTTAAGTCCCCTTTTTAACTACATTCCAATCTTTAATGTCTTACCAATTTATTCATTTTTCATGCCTTATTAATCACATATATTTACATATTTCATGTTAAGTTCTCATTATACATTTCATGCTTAAAATGCCATGCCATTCACATATACATATACCATACCATAACATGCCTATCATGGTAAACTTACCTCACAAGCCTCTCAGCCAAAGCTTAAAAATAGCCATATCCATAGATACACATACACTTTTTAGGCCTCAGAGGTACTGTTCATAGAGCCTTGACTTACAAGAATTACACAATTTATAAAAAAAATACGACACGCTATGGCTTAGGCCTAAGACTAAATACATCCAACATAAGAGTTCACTTTTTCTATTGTTTATAGATTTCATAACTTAATTACAACATTAAAATATACCAAAATAAAGATCTTTCTCTTATTGATTTGGATGTCCTGAGGCTTGGGCTTAATTGTTCTCCTTACCTATGCATTGCAAACAAAATGATATGCTAAGCGAATTGCTTAGTGGTGTAATTGATGTAACTATTGCATGTAACCATATATGCATATCCATTTTAATAATGCTTATTGGCATCAAGCATAGTTAAAATAAGTATAACATAATTCATGCCATATGTGTGTACACCCATTAATATGAAAGAATTAACATGCTTAATAGCATCATGATATTCTAACATTTAATATCACATTTATATACTAATCATATGCATAAATAATACAAACATTATTTTCTCATCAAAACATCATTCGCATAGTTTAGATTATGTAGTATGTGTAAAAGATCAAGTTTAATTTAATTAAATGTATATGCTTATTTTTATACTATCCATATTAATGAGAACATAAAACCTTTAGATAATGGGATCATCCTATGCAGTGGCCTCATAGGACTTGAATGGCTGCTACACTAGCGTAGACCCGTGTAGTGGCCCTGTAGGACCTAAATGTTTGTTGCACTAGCATAGACCTATCCAATGGCCCCATGGGACCTAAACAGTGGCTGCACCTATGTAGAAATCCAAAATTATCAAGATAGGTTTTTGGGTTAGACTATGAGTGGACCCATAACTAACATCAAGCACTGACATGCCTAACAACTGCTATCTATCCCTAGTTGATCAGTTAACCTATCCAACTCAAGGTTGTTACTTATATTGGCAAATTTTAATTCTTATTATATCATTAATTTCCTCATCAGTTTTTAAACTTAATAATTCATTTTGATGTAAATATCATATCAATTTGATAATGCCAAGACTATTGTCTCATTTCCTTTATTTTGGCATTTAAACACAAAGTCACGTGCCTTAATTATTTACCTGTGCCTTGCATTTTCCATGTTGTGCTTTCATTCACAAATTGGCATCAAAGTGTTCATTTTTCCATTGATGAGCACATACCACAATTTATCAAGGCTTATAAATTCATTAAAATAATTAGGCGATTTTGGCCACTATATGCTCACTCTCACATTTCAAAACATATTTCAAATCACAAATTTTATCATTTTTACCAAGCTATAGTCATGCTCAATTTATTTAACCCATTCAGCCTAAAATAAAAGTCAAGCACCAAATTAATATTTTTTATTCCATTCCACATTTATTTCCACTCTTCATGCCCATAATTGCATAATCAACATATAACTCATGAAATACTCAATTCCATACACATAAGATAGGTTTACCATTTTATCACTTCCTTCATGTAATTATCATTATTCACATATTTATAAACATTCATAGGTCATCGAACATGCTTATTTATGTACATTACATGGCTTATAACTCTATAAGTATCCAAATGGCCATTTGCCCACAAGTCATATACACACACATATATGTACATTTGATACAACACCCTACTATTCAATCATATCTCATAATGCCTAATTTATAATCCTTCATAAAATGACATTACATATGAATTACACATTTACAACTTAATATGCACTTATTCACACACATAAGGCCATTCGGCCATACATACCCACACATATTTAACACTATTTCTTTCATCTTACATCATGCATTAATATTTCATTTATCCCATAATCAACATTAAAATGTTAATTGTACATAAACATGATGGATTATTATTTATACATACACTTACACATTTACATACAACATAATTGACTTAGGGCATGCATTAAATACACTAGTTAGGTCAATTACACTTACCTAGCATGCTCAAAAAACCCTACGAGGCCTGACTAGACCTTTGCTTTTCCCTTATCATGACCTCGCTCTATTTCGATAATTGCCTATTATAGATTTGATTTTAGAAAATTCGTATAAAATCATAAGATATATAAAAATTATAAATGACCACATTTTTTGACTTTTGGGCACCTATAGATTAAGTAAAAAATATTAGTTTTTATAAATTCTTACATAAACAAAAAAATGACACTATACATCTAACCCAAATTTTGGCAATTTCCCTCTGATAAACCACTTAATTACGCGTCTAGAGGCCTTGGAAAAATAGTATATTTTGTTGGATATAGAAATTGGTGGCTTAAAGGGAGGATTAACTTGATAAAGACAGAGAAAACTCTCCCTTAAAAGCCATCGAGTAGAGAGAGAAAGGAGAAGGAGTGATTTTTTAGTGTTTGACCAAAATAAAGAAAATTTGGCCATATTTATAGTATTGGAAAATTTATTTTTAATATATTCTTTAATTTTTTTCTCCCCCATTGTAACTCCTTTCTAATCTCTTTTAACCTCTCAAAGTTAATTTAATTATGGCCCCCACATGCTCCAAAAACTAGAGGTAAAAAAATGCAACAAAACTAAATTAAAATGCCATTTTTATGCTTCTTGATATTCAAATAAAATACTTTTTGACCTCTAAAAATTCTGGTTCTAGTGACATTAGACTCATTGAAATTTTTGAGTATTAGGTCATATAAGTTTCAAAATTTTCTTAGCAACTTTGAAAATTATTAACGGTTCAGCTTTGCCTTGGCCACAATTCATAAGACATTGCCGTAAAGACTTTCTTATCATTTTTAACCAATCAAATGACTTTTGATTGATTTCAAACTTTGCCCAAAATTAGTTTATGACTAATACTTTCATCCAGTAACTTTAATGCATCTTGGGTCTTGGGAACACTATTCATATCAAGAAAATAATATTCATAAAAATTAGGATCTTTAGGTTGTTACAACCAATCTTTACAAACATATGTCAAGCCATAAGTGTAAAAAGGCTAAAACACACCAAAATGCTCAAGAAGAAATTTTGCCACCTTATTAAGAACATTCATAACATACTTTTCTATGATCATTATACCATAAAACATTTAGGAAACCTCAAGAATGCATAACATAATGATATTTTAGCATTATGATACCATTAAGCCTATATTAACCACAATATCATCAAGACACTTATAATGGTTCATTTGGCCATACTTCATCATTCACATGAAACAATGTTTTCATTACTATCTATGCATTAAAAGACATGCAATCTATGGCATTAACAATAAATCATAACATTTATTCATATAGACATAAATGCACATAACCACATTTACACATACACACACTTTCATTTAAAGCATGCACAATTGAAGCATTTTATGTCGATTACACTTACAATCCAAGTCAAAACATGCTCATAAGGCTTGACTACACCTTCTCTTTCCCTTTATCTTTTCATTTATCTCCCTACTCAACTGCGAAATGCAGATTTGTTTTGTAAAAATTTGTATAAATTCATATAGTATTTACAAATCAAAACCAACTACATATATATGCTCTTAGACACCTAAGGAATATGGGAAAATGTCAGAACTCAAAAAAACTTACTTGAGAAAAATTAGGTTACTGTTTATCAAGATCCAAAACCATGAAATTCCTTCAATTTTCTCATGATTTCTTATTACAAATAGCATTTAAAGGCTATGGAGGGCCTAACTTTATTTTTAAATGGCTTACTTTGGTGTTAAATAAAGGAAGGAAGGATTGAAAATGGAGGTTTTCTCCATTGTTGCTGTTAATTTGAATAGAAAAAGAGAGGATGATGAAACTATCACTTATTGACCTTAATTAACCTACATACATACATACATACATACATACATACATACATATATATATATGTGTGTGTGTGTGTGTGAGTGTGTAGATTTTTAAAAAAATCAGTTTGTCTTTTTTTCAAACCAAAACCCTATTTTCTTTCCTTCAAATATCTCCCAAAAATTCATTTAAACCATAACTGATAAGCCTTTAAAAATTTGAGCTCAAAAATACAAAAAATCGATTAAAACACCCGATTTAGTAAAAATACTTCTTGATATCTAAAAATTCCAATTCTAGTGCCAACACACTATTTGGAATATTTGATTATCTAATTGTATTAATCTTGAATTTTTTTGAGCCAAAACAAAATATTTTACTGTTCAGTTTTACCTATATCACTATTTATGAGGTAATATCATAAATCTTTTTTGTCATTTTTAACTTTCTAGTTAAACACATTAACCTATAGGTGGGTTAACATGAAAAACTCATATAGGTAAGACTTTTACTCATTAAACCACCAGTGGGTTAATATGTAAAACAGATAGGTCTAGCTTTTACACATTAACCTACTAGTGGGTTAATATGTAAAATAATCTAATGTTTAACTTCACTGTATACAAATACTAGGATTTTTGGGCATTACATTTCTTCCCTTTTTAAAAGATATTTCATCCTTGAAATACCTAGTTTAAACAACTGAGGGTATTACTCTCTCATTTAAGCTTCTATCTCCAAGGTAGCTTTTTCCATGCCATGATGTCTTTAGTGTACTTTTACAAGAGGCACAATCTTATTCTGTAGTTCCTTCACCTCTATTGCTAAGATCTTCATAGGTTTATCTTTATAGGTTAAATATGGTCTAACCTCAACCTCTTCAACTGATATAACATCTAAAGTATGTGATTTGTACCTCCGTAGCATAGACACATAGAAGACATCATGTATCTACTAAAACTCAGGAGGTAAAGATAGCCTATAGACTACTGGCCCCACACATTCTATCACTTCGTATGGTTTAATAAACCTTAGACTTAGCTTGCCCTTCTTGCCTAACCATATAACCTTCTTTTAAGATGAAACCTTGAGGAATACTTTATCTCCTCCATCATACTATACATCTCTCCTCTTTAGGTTAGCATATGACTTGTATCTGTCTAAAGCTACCTTCAACCTATCTTTGATGATCTTGACTTTCTCTTTAATATCATTAATCAAGTTTGGTCCGATAAGCTTCATCTTACTCAGCTCATTCCATCATAAAGGAGTTCTACACTTCCTTCTTATAATGCCTCATAAGAAGCAATTCCTAAGCTTGCTTGATGGTTGTTGTTATAGGCAAACTTAGCTAAGGAAAGATAATGATCCCAGCTTCCTTTGAACTCAATAGCATAGCTTCTCAACATATCATTAAGTACTTGAATAACTCTTTCTAACTATCCATCTATTTAAGGATGAAATACCATACTGAAACTTAGTCGAGTTCCTAAGGTATTGTGAAGTTTCTTCTAAAACCTTAATGTAAATCATAGGTCTCGATCATATATAATAGAAGACAATACTCCATGCAACTTAACTATCTCATCAATATACAATGCAACTAACTTCTCTAGGGAGTAGTCTATCCAGATTGGTATGAAATGAACAGTCTTAGTTAGATGATTTACCACAACCTAAACTAAGTCACATATGCTCTTTGTCATTGATAAGCCAATCACAAAATCCATAGTGGCCCTATCCCATTTCCATTGTAAAATTGCTATAGGATAAAGCAAACTAGATGAAACCTAATGCTTTGCCTTCACCTACTAACAAGGAAGGCATTTGGTACCAAAGTCAGACATATCTCTCTTTATACCTGGCCACTAATAAAAAGTTTTCAAATTCTGATACATCTTGGTGCTATCAGGATGAATAGCATTAGGAACACTGTAGGCCTCTTGTAAAATCTATTTTTTCAGTTCTTCCACATTTGGTACATAAATCATATCATGGTAGTACAAACTACCATCACTCTTAAGCTCATACTCAGAAGGCTTCCCCTTTTGGATAGCACTTATCACACTCATCAACCTATGATCGTCTCTCTGATAATCCTTAACTTGCTATAGCAAACTGGGCTTTACTTGCATCTCTACTAACAAAACACCATTATCCCTAAATTATAACTTAACATTCATGGCTCTTATGGCTGCCATGAACTTTCAACTAAGAGCATCCACCACTACATTAGCCTTTCTCGAATGATAATCAATTAGGCAATCATAATCCTAGATCAATTCCATCTAGCATCTCTATCTCAAATTCAACTCCTTCTAGGTAGGAAGATAATTTAAACTCTTGTGATCCATGTAAACATAACACTTTTCTCTATAGAAATAGTGTCTCTAAATCTTTAGAGCAAACATAGTTGCTGCAAGCTTTAAACCATGAGTAGGGTAATTCTTCTCGTGCATCTTTAGCTATCTTAAAGCATAAGCAACAACTTTACCCTTTTGCATTAGAACACACCCTAACCTATTATGAGATACATCATTATAAATGGTAAAATCTTTCCCTATTACTAGCTATATAAGGATATGAGCTTTAGTTGACATGGCTTTCAACTTGTTAAAGCTCTCTTGACATTTGTCATCCCAAACAAACTTCACATCCTTTCTCAATAGAAGAGTCATAGGTGATGTTATTAGCGAAACCCTTTAACAAACTATCGATAGTATCCTGCCAAACTTAGGAAACTTTTATCTTTATTGTGTTCCTAGACAACTTCCATTTTATAATAGCTTGTATCTTACTAGGATCCACCCAAATACCTTTAGTAGAAGCTATGTGTCCTAAGAAAGACACCTCACTTAACAAAAACTTACACTTACTGAGTTTAGCATAGAGCTTCTTATCTCATAAAACCTGAAGAACTATTCTCAAATGTTGTTCATGCTCTTCTCTACTCTTGGAATAAACCAAAATATCATTTATAAAGACTACCATAAATTGATCCAAGAAAGGTTGAAAAACATGGTTCATAAGATCTATGGAAGCTATTAGAGCATTGGTAAGCCTAAATGGCATTACCAAAAATGCATAATGGCCATAACACATTCTAAAAGCAGTCTTAGCCATATCTGCCTCTTTAACCCTTAATTGGTAATAACTAGATCTTAGATCAATCTTAGAAAAAACTGTAGCTACTTTAAGCTGATCAAATAGATCATCAATCTATCAAAAAGGATACTTGTTCTTGATGGTCACTTTGTTTAGTTATTGGTAATCCACACACAATTGAAGAGAAGCATCTTTCTTCTTAACAAATAAAACTATTGCTCCTCATGGTGATACACTTAGTCTTATGAAACCTTTATCAACCAACTCTTATAGATAAAGTTTTAACTTTTTTAACTCTGTTGGAGCCATCTAATAAGGAGTTATTGATATCGAAGCGGTGCTAGGTAAAACCTTAATATTGAACTCAAGTTCTTATTCAGGTGGCAAACCAGGTTACTCTTTAAGAAAACATCCATATACCTTGACACCAATGATATACACATAAGCTAAGAAAGCTTGACAAACCTTTCTAAACATTCGCCTAGTTGTAACAACTGAGATAACAATAGAGAGAAAGTATGTCCTTTCCCCCATAACCATAATCTATGCCTCATTTTTAGTTTTAAGAAACAACCTTTTCTACTTATAATCCACAATTGCTTGATACTTGGATAACAAATCCATACCTAAGATCAAGTCAAATTCATCAAAATACAACTCTATAAGATTGGCTAGAAACTTATGCCTTTACACGATCAAGGGACACTTTTTGTAATCCTTGTTCACTATTATATGTTGGCCTATAGAGTTACTATCCATAATCTCTATGTTAAGAAATTCTGAGGCTAACCCTCGATTTTGATCCCATGTAGTGCTTATATATGAATGTGTAAACCTAAAATCTATCAAAGCCAAAATAAAAGAATCAAAGAGAAGAAAAGTACCAGTAATAATGTCTAGAGAATCTTTCTCCTTCCTGGTTGTAATAGCGTACTACCTGGCTAGTGCTCTAAGCTTTGATTTGGCCCTCTGAGCTCTCTCTGTCTTATCTCTCTTGTCTCCTCAATCTCTTTTTTAACCTTAAGTAGAAGTAGGTGTAGAACCTTATCTATCATCGGATCTCTTTGGATAGTCTCTAAAAAAGTAATCCAATGAACCACACCTAAAACATACTCCTGGCTTATTCTTCCAGCACTCTCCCTTATGTCTCTTACAGTGTGTCTGACACTAAGGTATAAGATTATTCCTAGCCATAAAGACTAGTGCACTTATAACTTATGACTAATGCTTTTATTTACTCTAGGCCCATCGTCCTTACTTTTAAGATTGACCTTATCTCTAGAACTACTGTGATTGTCCCCTAGTCTAACCTTCTTTAAACTTCTTATATGTGTTTTGAGCCGTATTAGCTACTCCGTAGCCAAAGGACCTTTTCTTCTAATACAACTCTCTTCTCTATTTCAAACATTCTTCAATTATGTAACATGTACTTGCAAGAGCCGTGAAGTCTTTATTCTTTATGGGAGCAATCTTGGTCGTAATCTATGTAATGCTCATGTCTCAAGGCTTCATGAATAGTGCCACTAGTCCAGAAAGTGTGCCTGAGGTGTCGAGTCACTTGCATGTAAATCAAATGAGTGACACTGGTCATGAAACTTTGAGGGGCTTTAATTTGATGAAAAAGGCAAAATTTAAAAATTTAGCAGAATTAATAATTCATTTCAGACCGTAAGCTATCGCACAAGGCAATAAACTTTTTTTTGATTGGGAATGACTTGGGATGTGCCCTAATGGAATAAAAAATATCAAACTCTAAAGCTAAAAAATTCCACTGAGTCCATTGGTGAAAGAATTTTTGAATTCTATGGTCATTTGCAAATTTTCATAATTTTTGAGGTTTGTGTGAATTTTGGTGAATTTTTGAAGTTTGCCGAAAAATTGAGCCATTTTGGGATGGCTCGGGTGGATGTGGGCCCACACTTAGACAGCTGGCCCAAGGGCTATGCCAAGTGTCAAAGATGGTTGCCAATTCGAATTTTCCACTAAATAAAAGGAAGAATTTCTTCTCCCTCACACTATTGGAACCAACGCCATTTTTAGCTCCTTTCCCTATTTTCACCATTTTTTCCACACCATTTCTAGAATTTTTGCTCACTTAAATTCAATTTAATGTGTTAGGGAGCTAGAGTAAGAAGAATCATAGCAAAAGGAGCATCCTAAATTAATGAAAAATCTCTAATTTTTCATAGACAGAAGCTATCTAGCAAGTGTGCAAGGTGAGTTCCATAGCTTTCTCTTTGAAATTCCTTGATCCTTTTAGGTTGAAAATGGTTGTTTAGGATGCCTAAGGAATAATACCATATGGTATTATGGTTTTTGAGGTGATTCAAGAAGCCAAGAAGCTTGAAGAAGGGGAGAAAAGGCTTTCTTGGCAGGCCGGAAGGGTGGAATTTAAAGGCTTAAAGTGTGGACTTCTCATTTCTTGAAGTGTGAGGTAAGTGAATTCAAATATTCACTTCACGCCTTTCAATTTAGTAGCTTCTCTTTTGGTTTAGGGATGATTTAAGTACATGAATGAGCTTAGATAGGTAGTTTCCTTGAAGAATTGTAGTACATAGCTTAATG
>CANXYI012258537.1:0-13464 GCA_948208565.1 Hura crepitans | reverse complement strand
TGGATACGTTGACCAGTTAACTAGGATTTTTAGTAGTTGCTAGCTTACCTTTGAGTGTGAGACCTATGGGGTCACTGATCTACATGTCGACAGGCATAAGTGCCTATGGGCCTATGTTTCTACATGCTTACGGGCATGAGTGCCTATGGACCGATGTTTCTACGTATCTTTAGATATGAGTGCTGATGGGCCTATGTTTTTACATATCTTCGGATGTGAGTGCCTATGAGCCTATGTCTATGTACCTATGAGTGCAAGTGCCTTCAGGCCAATGGTATCCGCTATCCAGCCTTGGATAGCTGTCTCTTTGATATGGGCATTTGTTAAACAATATAAAGACTTTAAAATGATGATGTGGTA
This sequence comes from Hura crepitans, assembly GCA_948208565.1. NCBI lineage: Eukaryota > Viridiplantae > Streptophyta > Magnoliopsida > Malpighiales > Euphorbiaceae > Hura > Hura crepitans. The sequence continues at coordinate 13,104 of CANXYI012258537.1, read as the reverse complement.
TAAAGATGTTTATGAAACTGGAAATTTGATCAATGCATGACTACGAGGCTATAACACGTAATGTATGTTGTTAAGCTTTCTATAATTGCTTAAATACGTATGTGATTATTATGAGAAGATAAATACATATTTTAAGCTTATGGCTCATTTTATTTATGTTGATGATAGTTACGCTATATGTATGAGTATAATGTGGGATATGCATATTCCTTGTCATGCATATATGTATAAAATGCTTATTTGCTTATGAACCATATTGTATGCTTCTTATTGATACCATGTCATAATATTGAAATGCATTGAATAATTGCATGATATAATTGGCATATTCATGTTGAAGTGATTACACCACTAACTGAAAGCTTAACACATTACTTTGTTTGCGATGCATAGGTAATTGAGCAGTAGATTAGAGTCAAAGCTTTTAACCTATAGGAGAACAAAAAGACTGCCCGTTTGGGGTACATTTATTTTCATTTTGTAAAATGATGATGATGTAAATATAGATAGTAATGCTCTTGTGATTCCAGAGGGATTGGGAATGGGTCAGTTTTGTAACTTAAACTGTATTTATTTCAAAAGCTTTATATTTCTTGTATAACTTGTACGATACCTCTTGATGTTGCTTGTGATAAGCCTGAGGCTCTATGTTGTTTTATAATGATTGAAGGGTCAGAAGGACTCAGTTGGAGTTGTGTTGTGATGTCTATTATTTTAGAAGTGTTTTTAACAGGTTTACTATTTGTGAAATTGTCTTGGTATGCCTATTATGCTATCGAATTGTCAACACGATGACCCCATTAGTTTCCTCATAAAGTGTGCCAAATGGTTTTTAGTGTTTTTTCAACTCCTTAAGTCAAGAAATCTTTTAATTAATAAAAGTTTTAATTTAATTGGGTTTTATGGGTAGCAAAATTAGATATCAGTATGCGTGTGCACTCTTTATTCGGGTTTGATGTACGAGACGGGTAGAGGGTGTCACATTTTTTCAACTTCCTTTTGGTCCAATGTCTGTAAGTGTTGTCTACCTAGCCAGGCCTATGAAATGAAATTAAAGTAAAGTAAAATACAAGTCTAGAATAATTGGTGATTGCTTATGATAATAAATTTAATAAATAAAACACAGTGGCATTTTGGTAATTTTGAAGTAAACATGGCATATCATCTGAATGGCACCAGTCACTTGGCATATCACTCACACACTACATCTAGACCATTGTTTTATGTTTGCTTCTATGTGTTAACACATGTGGCATATTTTGAATGGTTTAAATTCACCATTGAGTTTTTTACTCAGCATACTCATGTTGTGGTATGCAGGTAGCAAAGATAAGTAGACCAGCCTTGATGATCATGTAGTGTAGCAATACAAGTGTTGAAAGGTAAATAAAGTTGGTTTTTTTTTTCTTTTTAAGTAGTGTCACTCATGTAAGTTCTATAGGTATAGGTTAGCATGCTTAGGAGCTACTATGTTTGTATATAAAACATGGATGTGATGTATATAAATAACTGTTTTGTTGTTTGGGTTGCTTGATGGTTTTGATAACTGTAGACCTAAGGCCCTATGAATATGTAATTATGATATATGTTGATATGTGCTGATGTTAATTAGGGGACTAAAAGGGTCTAGATGGAGGTTGAATGGAATAAAGTCTATAAAAGTACTTTTAACATGTGAAAAAAAAAAATTTGGTATGTCACCCGGGTAGCTGTTGTGCTGCCCAATTTTCTATAGCTTGTAAAGTGTTTGTAAATGGGTTTTTTAAGTCTATTAAACCATATATGAACATGTCTAAGGATTAGACTAGAAATCTAAGCAATATATGATAGAGTTCTAGAACAGTTTATAAGTGTTAATGAGTTTACCTCTAGAGAAATTCTAGGATGGGTGACTTGGCAGGAAATACATCACCTGTCAGGTTTCTTCAGGAATCCAGTAGGGAGTGTCATAGTTTTAGCATGACTTTTCATTCACAAATGGATGGTCAGTCAAAGAGGGTTATTTAAATCCTAGAAGATATGTTGAGAAGTTGTGCGATCGAGTTTAAAGGTAATTAGGACCGTTATTTATCTTTGATAGAATTTGCCTATAATAATAGTGACCAGGCGAGTCTAGGTATGGCTCCATATGAAGCACTGTATGGGAGGAGATGCAGAACACTATTATGTTGGAGTGAGCTTAATGAGAACAAGCTTATGGACCCAGATTTGATTAAGGATGCAGAAGAGAAAGTGAAGATTATTAAAGAGAGGCTTAAGGTTGCTTTTGATAGATAGAAGTAGTATGCAGATCTAAAAAGAAGGGATATTCAATATGAAGTGGGTGACAAGGTTTTTATAAAGGTATCTCAATAGAAAGAAAATGTTGAGATTTGGCAAGAAGGGAAAGTTAAGTCCACGGTTCATTGGGCTATCAATATAACATAACATGTAGGTCTTTTGGCTTATAAACTTGCTTTACCCCATGAATTATAGTAGATTCATGATGTATTCCATATGTCTATACTGAAAAGATATAGATTAGATCTAACACATGTGTTGTCAACTGAGGAAGTGGATATAGTCTAGACTTGTCATATAAAGAGGAGCCAATAAGTATCTTGGCTCGAGAGGTTAAGGAGTTGCGGAATAAAACTGTGCTGTTGGTGAAGGTTCTGTGGCAACATCATGACATAGAAGAAGCAACATGGGAGAGCAAAACATAGATGAAAGGGCAGTATCCACATATCTTTAATCCAAGAAATTTCAAGGACAAAATTTCTTTTAAGAGGGGAAGTAATGTAACATTCCAAAAATCCTGACTTTTATGAATAGTACTTCCCAGGATAAATAATGCTTTTAGAAACCCAAGTCACATTGATTGGACCAACATGATGTATTAATCATACAATAATTTAGGGCAAATTTTAAAGCCAATCCAATTTTGTTTGGATGGTTAAAAATGCAAAAGAAGATTTTATGGCAGTATTATGTCAATAATGACCTAGTTTTAGCTGAACTATAAAATATTCAATTTTTGCTCAAAAAATTATGGGATTGATACAACCTAATAGTTAAAAATTCTAAATAGTCCAATGGCACTAGAATCAGAATTTTTAAATATTGAAAAGTATTTTTATAAAAAATTGGGCTCAATTTACAAGTTAAATCTTATCAAATTTTCTCATTTTTGAGCCCAAAATTTCAGAGGTTTATGGAATACAAATTTACATGATTTTTAAGTTTTAAATTAAGGCAATTAGAAGATGGAAAATAATAGATGAAAGAGGGATAGAGAATTAATTCAACTAAATTGGCATCCACATATAAGTTAAACTCTTCTTATTTTTGGTCAAAGTTGCAATAGTGCCATCTTCCCTCCCTCTCCTTCTTATTTGTGGCCGATGCCACTTTCCATCACCCCTCTCCTCTCTTTCTTCTTCTTCCCTCAAATTACTCCCCCAAATCATGATCTAAGCTAATAGAGTAAACCACCATGACTTTTAGATACTGTTTGTGGCTTAAGATTTAAAGGAAACCAAGAGATTTTGCAGTTTTTCTACTTTGATGAATAGTAATCAAATTTCAATCAAGTAAGGATTTTCTTAAATCAATATTTTTCCCAAGTTTTACGAGTGCCCAAGAGTGTGTTTTTAGGCTCTTTTTAATTTTTGGATGTATATATGATTTATTATGCATTTTCTAAGTTAAACATGTTTGTATTCATAAAAGAAAATGCCACCCGAGCATCTAAAGGAAAGGCGAAGGTTTAAGTGAGTCTCAAAATTGTATCATGACCTATTTTGGTAAGTTTGTTCACCTTAATATGTGATTCAATCATTTGTTAGAACATTAAATGTGATTTATGAATTATGGAACAATGAATGCTATATAATAAATGTGATTTATGATGGAAGTTTATATGGAATGACATGTATGTATGATTTGAAGCATGATGTGAGTTTGAAATGGATTTGTAATGGTGTGTGCATATGGAGGCCGAATGCCTCATATGAAGGATATATATGTATATAGCTTATGGAATGTAGAAAATACATGTTTTACTTGATTTTATTAATATGCACATGTTATAGATAGAAATATGTTAGAAATGATTTATATAGAATATGAAAAATTTATTGTTTGAGTATGCTTAAGGATGGGCCAAAATTGGTCTTTGATGTATGTATGAGTTTGGTTATGTGTGTTGGTTCATAAGTTTATTATAAGCTTAATGGACATTAAGATTATAAGGACATGTTTATATTGGTTTAGGTGAACTTAAAAATCATGCTTTATATGTTAAGTTATTGTGTATATGGTTATGTAAGTAATTTTAAGTTTCCAAATTATGGGTGCAAAGGTAATTTGTGTTTTTCTTAGGGAATGATAAGTTTTAATGGTTAAAATAAAGTCTATGTTCATATATGTTATTGAGATATTGAACCAAAAAATTATGCTATTAGCATGTGTCATTCGTGCTTTATGAACTATTGACATTAGTTATGTTCAAGCATATGATGAGCATGATTATGAGGTTAAAAGCCAAAATATGAAAAGATATGGAACATAAATGTGTTCTTTACTAAAAGAGATAATAAAGTGACTAAAATGATATTAATTTAAAATAATGGAATTAATAAGTTTAATAATGCCCCATACAATTAAACAACCAAGATTGGATAGGTTGACCAATCAATAACGGAGCAATAGCAGCTGTTAGGTATCTATGGATGTATTTTTAGCTTACAAGCAACCTTTGATCTTGAGTCATGATTTTGGGCTTCAAGTCCTGTGTTATGGACTTCGGGTTTATATATGATATTTAGGTTCGGATTTTAGACTATAGGTCATGTGCCTTAGATTTTAAACCTTGATTTATAACCTTGGGGGTTTGTGTATGATCTACGGATCAATGTGGCTTCGGGCCATGTCCTATTATCCAGTGTATAGGTAGTTGTCTATTATGTATAGGCATGTGTTAAACTGCTATATTAATTAAATTAGTGATAATATTAAACTGAGATTTGAGATAATTATATTATTGAATTAGCATATTTATGTGGTCTAAGGTTATTAATTAATATGGTTGTTAATGAAAAGTCAATTGTGGCTAAAATATGTGACGTTATGAATTTCACAGTATTACCATGTTGATATGTGTGCTTTTTGAGATATATTCATATTATATTGGCAAAATTGCATACATGTTTTATTCTTGCCATATACTAGACAAAGTTTTCATAAGCATGGATAATGTTGCATATGTATGCCATAATCATACATTAAGGTGAATACACCACTAAGTGAAAACTTAGCGCATTGTGTTGTTTACGATGTGTAGGTAAAAAGGCAACAGATTAGAGTCAAAGCCTTGGAACCACAGGAGACTGTGAAGTTATCCCATTTAGGTATTTTAGATCTCTTTTTGTGTAATTTTTGTGATGTATATAGTTAGATAGCTCTCTTGTGAAAAATGAGGGATTGGGCCTAATCCATATTTTTGTAATTATGTTCTGTAATTGATTATTAACAAATGTTTTTAAATTTCTTTAAAAGTATTCAAATGCTTACATGACTTTTATGATTCATGTTCTGATGCATGCTTGAGAGTGTTGCCTTGTGTTGATGATAAAGGGTTAGATGGACCCAATTTGAGTTGGGATGAGTTGAATAATGTTATAGAAGTGCTTTTTAATAGGTTACTATTTGGAAAAATGTCTCGGTACAGCCATTATGCTACCAGATTTTTGATATAATGGCCCTATTAGTATTCCTCATAAAATATGTTTTTGATTATTCTCCATTTTTACAATTTGAACATGGAAAGAATGTTTTAATTAAAGAAAAGTTTTAATTTAAATGGGTTTTTTCTTATAGAGTAGGTCAAATATCGGTAAGCTTACTGCTCATTATTTAGGTCTGATATACGAAATGGGTAATGGGTGTCACATTAATCTTCACAAAAAGGCTTAAAAACCTTTAACTAAGCCTTAGATGTTTAATTAGAAGCTTTAATTAAGGAGAATTGAAATGAAAATGGTTAAGGGGAGGAGTATGGTGCCACCAGGTTTGGGGAAAAGAAAGAGGAAGAAAACTATTTTAACTTTCACATTTGACACCCTTTTTATAGTTCCCCAAATCCAATGGCCATGATTCCATCCTTTAAAATCCAATGGCTCCAAAATCCCAACTCCACTTTCATTCTTTTAAAAAATTATTCCTCCCATTTATAACCTCAATTAACATCTCTTAGGGTCCTATAAAATCACTTAAAATAAAATTCAAAACACCCGAACAAGTCATGCCCGAAAACTCCAAAAAATTAAATTAAACCAATACTTTTAACTTTGCTTGATTTTTAGAAATATTTCTTGATATTCAAAAGTTTTAATTCCAATTCCAATGGACTATTTAGAATGTTTGAGTATTATGTTGTAATATTTCGAGTCAATTTGAGCAAAAACATAATGTTTTACGGTTCATCTTTAACTAGTTTATTATTTATAGAACACTACCGTAAAAACTTTACTTTTATTTTTAACCATTTTAATTACTTCATTTTCATTCCAAATTTTGTCCATAATTATATTATAAATAATACTTCCATCTGATAACATTAGTGTAATCTAGGTCTTGGAAAATACTATTCACATACAAGGAAGTACTATTCATAACCGCAGGATTTTCGGGTATTATGGTTTTAGTCTGTACAGACTCATTCTATCTGCATGGACTATGTTTCGTTTTTTTATCACTTCATTCAGTGATGTTATATATGTAATGGCCCAAAATTTTTACCTGAATAAAATATAAAGAAATGGAAATAATAAATTGAAAAATAAAGGAAAATATAGAAATAATTTTTAAAGAGGACTTAATTAAAAATTTTCACTCTGATAATGAATTAAAATAAAATAAGAATAAAATGTGAAGGATTAAAGGGGATAAAAGCTTATATGCATTATGGAGCATTGGATGGATGTTAAGGAATTAATCTTAGCCATCTATCCTAAGCCATATAAATAAGAGAATGTAGCAGTGGAGAAGAAGAAAACTAAAAACTCATTCTTTTTCTCCTCCATTCTTAAGCTATAGCTATATTAGAATCATCAATCCTCACATAATTATCAAGGTAAAAATTGAATTCATCATCATTATCAACTCTTTTTTTCTGTTTATGGTGCCACTTATTGTATTATTGGGTTGGCTTATGTTGTTGGTGGCTACCATTGATATTCAAGAAGAAAGGGAAGAAGATTCAAAGAGGTAATCAAAGGGAAATATAGTGTTAGAAGGATCAAATTGTCTGCAATTTGTGTTGTATCATCTCCCTTATATATGTATAAATTTTTCTTGAATTTCCATTGAATTATTATGTGAATTTGGGGTTAAAAGTATAAACTAAGATTCTAAAATTTTAATCTAATTTTGATGTTGTTTGATCAATCTTTATGCAATTAACATGTGTTAAATGATGAGGAATTTATATAAAATGTGTATGGTTATTTGAAAACTAAAATTTAGATAATTTAAGATGAAAATTAAGAGAAATTGCTACTACATTTTGAGAAAAATTGCATATGGAATGATCAAATCTAAAGGGCTACCCTTTTAGGCCTGAAAACCTAGCTACTATTAAAAAGGGACCTCATAGTTGTGATCCTTCTTTTTAGCAAATTGTAATCAATTATTTTAAGCAATAGAAATGAATTTAAAAGGATACTTTTATGTAATTGAAACCAATGTAATTCCTCTTTGTTTATGATATTATTAGTATGCAACTTATACAAATAGCATGGTTATATAAGCGTTTAAGTTGTGATGATATGATATCCCAATGAGAGGTAAATGACATAAATTAAATGAAATTTCACGTGATTTGATAATGGTACTCCTATTATGCAATAAATGATTAAAAAGTCTTAGAAGTAACATGAAAAAAGCTATGATTTACATTATGATGTCGATATGTTGTTGTGTCATTTGTTGAGAATGGAGATGTGCATTGTGTATTATGTGTATGTTTATTTTAGTAGTATTCAAAGATAGTTTATGTACCATTAAGTGAATTGGTTAATGCATTAGTTGTTTCCACACCTAGGTTGAAGAATCTAACATTAAGTGAGAGTATTTGCAAGTGGGGATACACATTAATAATGGAACATAACATTCTTTCATTCATGAAATGATATTTTTAAATTTGTTTCATTCATTATGTTCATTTGTTAATAAATTTTGGTTTTGGGATTGTACAGCCTATTTATGGCATATTATTTTGTCTTATAACCATTTGGAGTTTTAGGTTTAGTTTTCAAAGCCACATTCAATTTGCTATTTATTTGATCTATAATTTGTGATAGGGTAATAATGCATGGTATACAAAATTGAATAGAATGATGGTTTTTGAGACAATGATGGACTTGTCAAAGCTTATGTTTAAATGTCAAAGTATGACACATGTGAATGATTATTCATATATATTAACTAGTGCCTTAGGCATATAATCTGGCACTTCTCCATCTAGTATCTTAGGCTATCAAAAAGAGAGGCATCACAAAATAAGTTAAAGTTGTAGAGCATGAGGTTCACACAAATCTAAGAAAAGCAGCATATGTGGTTCACTTGAACCATAGACGAAAAATCGAAGCCAAGTCTTATTATATGTGTTTATTTATCTTTATTTCATGTTTGTATACTTATGGACTATATTGATTATAAAAACTCTTTTACATATAATAGGTAGATAAATTAAAGCCATTTACATGTCAAAACTAACCTGCATGAATGAATTTTTAAGATAATTAATTGGTGTTTTCATTAATAAAATAAATTTCAATTTTTCATTAATAAAAGTACTATAAAAAATGAATGTTAATAAAGGCCAATCTCCTAGAGATGGGAGTTAGGCAGTTATCACCAATTCTTATGAAATTATGAGTAATTGTCAGGTCATTATCAAATCAATGAATAACCTGATTTTTGTGGATTTTGGATCTTATAATTTAATATTTCATTAGATGTGTTTATTTTATATTATTTTATTTAATTTGTGTTCTTTACTTATAAAAGTGAATGTATTATTTAAATTAATTTGCATGATTTCTTAAAAAAGGGATTAATAAGCATTGAAATATTAAAAAAAAAATTATATGAACATGAATAAGATATTGATTTTGAACCTTTGTAAGCAAAAAAAAAAAGGTTCCTAATATAAAACTAGGTGGTGGCTCTATCGAACGCCCTCGTCTCTCTACATATGATTGTTTAATTTTTGAATATTGATGCATTATAATTCTAATATATTAATACCACATCCTTTACATGATGATATAGATAAAAATAATTAAATATCACATGCACATGTGCATAAATTACTCTTATACATTTTACTTATGAAGTTTAACAATATTATGTTTCTTAAAAATGAAAATTAGATCAAGAATAATAAATATATTTCTGATATACCTTAAAAATAAAAAAAATACTAAACTATAGTTATGTTTATTTTAATATATAAATAGTATACAATGGTATATGTCAAAAAAAATACTAATGCACAATTTAGAATATTTTTAATATATCAATGATATACTAGTTGTATAGCTTAAAAACTAAAATAATACTAATCTATAATTTAGTATATTTTTGGTATATCAAAGTACACTAGTGATATAATTTAAAAATCAAAATAATACTAATATGCAGTTTAGTATATTTTTAGTTTATTAATGGCATATTATTAGTGTAATTTAAAAATCAAATTAATAGTAATTAATAACTTACTGTGTATATGCACGCGTATGTGCATGTATATAGTATAAGTTTAAACGAAATGTCTTTTTTGATATGAAATTATTGAAGAAATATGCATTTGACTACAAGAATAAACCTATGCCAAAGTATAATTAACTATTTTTATCACAAAGCTTGTATCTTACAAGTAAGGTAAATAGGTACATTAGGTATTATTTATAAGAACACATTTTCATAGATCATTATTATAAATAAGTTTTATCCCATCTAAATGGACAAGTCATTATGTTTAAAAAATGCAAAACTCTAGTGATAATATTAAGGCTATCTAGATAATTCAAAAATAACCCCCTAATTATGCATTTTAATTAATGTTTTTATAGCACTGGTCTCTGCCTGAATTCACTACATTTCTTCTTCTTGCCACTGTCATTCAAACCATGTACCAATAATAGTCCTTTTTCATATGTTCCCACTAACACCACGGTCAAAGATAAGCCTTCAACCTCTAGCCTACATTTTTAGAAAATTGAATAAGAACTTAATACAAGCTAAATGAAGCAATTCTCTAATAATAAAAAAAAAGAGAAAACTTATTTTTCCATGCATCAAGTTAAAATTCTAAAATTCGAGCATAATATAAAATTCATATCTAGCATGATAAAGCATTAAAAAGTAATCTTCGTATATAATCCAATCAATTTTAGCAAAGTCTAGCCTAATATATAAATAATGCAATGAGATTTGCAATGCCAAAAATCATATAGAGAGAAAACTAAATTATAAAGAAAATCTTTACAATTACCAATCCAAATAGATTAACATCCCAATGCAAATTGCATACCACATCAATGATAAGAAAGAAAGTCAAGAGAGCAGTGTATAGTTACCTTGAGCAAATCTACACTGAAATAAGGTAAAAATAAAGGGGTAGTCCTAGAAAGCCATAAAACAATTCCAAACAAATAGAGAAGATCAAGAAACTAAAGAAGGCCACAAAAACTGATGAAGATTTGAGACCACCACTGCTTTTTCCTTCTTCTCCTTCAAGCAAGTTTATAGTTCATAAAGACCTACTGCTAAAACAATATCAATTGCCATAATATGATATTCTTAATTTCAACAACAAATGCTATAAGTCTAGGTAGAACCTTGATTACTTTAGTTCATCTAAAGCCAGTAACACTAAGCCAATGCATTTTTCCTAAGCAATTTATCAAACAATTCAATGACCAAATTCAAATTTCGGATACTCATTTACTAAATGTGATATTAACAAATACACGTATAGTGAATATCAATGGGAGCCAAAATTACTTGTCAAGGAAATAGCAATTTTCAATTTCAAATGAATAAAAAAAATAGGCTTAATATACAAATTAGTAAATTGGTATAAATCTAAATATATGATTGATTATGCAAAAATATATAAGTTGGAGTGTCAATTTATATATTAAACTTAAAAATAAATTTCATACTATAATAAAGAATAAAAAAAGGTAAAAGCAAAGAAAGAAACAAAGAAAAAAAAAGAAAAAAAAGTCTTACTTGAAAGGATCGCAAAAGGCCACCAAATTTGAACAATACTAAATGAACTTCTTCCTTTTTTTCATACTTTCTATTTTTCTTTTACTCATTTTCATTCTTCATATAAAATTAGAGTAAATTTAAGGTACATATTAATTGTATGGTATATATTAAATTTAATAGTTAATAATTAATAATTATAAATAACAAAAATAAAGATTGAATTTTATTTTAACCATTAAATTTAGCGTGCACTATATACATTGAGAGACTTTGGATTAAACCTGAAACTAGAAAAGGAAAACCTAATAGGATGGGAGTTGTTTCTACTTTAGAGCTCTATAGGATGAAATATTTATAATTTAGCGAGGAATCAATTTTTACTAAAAAAAAAATTAGCAATTAGCGAGGACATCCATAACCAAGAAAAAAATTAATAATTTGTGCCGACTGAGCTAGGATGTAAGTTTTTTCAAGTTAAAATTAGTGAGTTTTAGGTTCTAGCAAGGATTTAGAGAGGTAAACAAAAAGTTCAAGCAAATATTTAGAGCTAAAGTTAGGTACAATTAGCAAGTACACATGTTTAAGTTATTAATTATATAATTTTCTTATATTATCTTAGAAAATAAATTAAAATTAGCTAGTACGATAATCCTCACTATCGTTTTTTATTTTTAAGGTAAATATATTTAGCTAAAACATAAAACTTAGCAAAATTTTTAAATAATTTCTCTTTATTAAACTAAATTATAAATAACGAGTTAAAATTAGCTATGACAATTGTCCTCTTTAACAATTTTTTATTTTTGAGATAAATATATTTAACTAGGACATTAGTCCAAGCAAAAATTTTAAATAATTTCTTTTGATTAATCTAAATTACAAAATAATGAGTTAAAATTAATTAGGACAATTACGTTCGTCAATTTTTTTTTATTTTTAAGATAAATATTTTTAGTTAGGCAAAATTTTTAAATTTTTTTATTATGTTAAAATCACATAATAAATAAGTTAAATTTAGCAACGACAAACATTTTTTTTATTTTTTTAGATAAATATACTTAGCTAGAGTATTAACCTAGTAAAAAGTTTTAAATAATTTCTTTTCATTAAACTAAATTATGAAATAATCAATTAAAATTAGGTTGAATGGTTGTTCTCACTATTTTTTTTAAGATAAATATATTTAGCTAGAGCACTAGTCTTAACAAAATTTTTAAATATTTTATTTTTATTTTCATAAAATTACATAATAAATAAGTTAAAATTATCTAAAATGATTGTCATCTCTAATATTTTTTATTTTTTAAGATAAATATATTTAAGTAGGATGATTGTCTTCGTTATTTTTCAATTTTTAAAATAAATTTATTTAGTTAGGATACTAATTTTAATAAAAAATTTTAAGTAATTTTTCTTTATAACCCTAAATGCCTGTATAAAACCTTTATTATAATTGAAAAGAGTTAAAAAGAAATAGGATTTAAATTGTAAATTTCACTAAGGGAACCAACTTAAGCTCTCTAATTTGCATTTCTTTACCTCGGTTTGGGGTCAAAAGGTGAAATGGAAAAAGAAGAGGGAAGAGGAAAGAGAGGCAGATGAGGAGGGGAAGGCTAGTGAGGCATTAATTTACAATTCGAATGAATTTTGGTAACATCGGATGGCAATTCGGATCCTCTAAATTTAGGTAGGAATTTGGATTTGATTGCATGGGGTTGGTTGCATGAAGTTTTTGTCCTTACTCTATTTTTTTCTACCATTATTGTCTTATCATTTTTTTTTAATTTCTTCAGAAGGGTTTTTATTGCTCATGTTTTTTTATCTGGCTATAAAATCATT
>CANXYI012258412.1:0-10261 GCA_948208565.1 Hura crepitans | reverse complement strand
CTGGCATGCATATATTACACTAAATTCACATATCTAGGGTGTGAAAAGACCCTTTTTCACCACTTCAAGGCCTTTGCTCCCTTTCCTTCTTCAACACTTTTCCTTGCACCTACATATGTAACCTTAACCCTTAAAAAATTCTATAAAATCCTAAATAGCTCTAAATAAAAATTTATAAATATGGTTTTTCCTAGAATTACTAAGGTTACCCAAAATAAAAATAAATACTAAAAAAAATTCCACTTATACACAAATTAAGCACTATTCACTCCATCCCTATTTCTCTAAATTGAGGCCTTATTTTTGGATTGTCACTTAGATTATGTCCTAAAGGTTGTAGAGGTGTGATTTCATATAAATTATGTGGTGTTTGGTAATGATTTGAGGTGGATGAAAGAAGAAAAAGTGGTAGAGAGGGGTGGTATGGCATCGATTAAAGAAGTTTGGAGGAGGAGGAAGATGACACCCTTTTACATATATGGCTCTCCCACATATGTGAGGGCATATATATTAAGTGGGTGGCATGGTTAGATCGTAACACGTGGCAATCTAATAGCCTAAATAATTATAATTTCTCTTTAAATTTTGAAAATTTGCAATAATTTTTCTAGACCTCCAAAAATAATTGCTTTAGTGCCAAAAATCCTCGATTGTGCCCATTAAAAGGCCCGTAAAAGTTCAAGCCCAAACTCTAATGGCAACTATGGTTACAATTCACTCGTGAAAATAATAAATTTTGAAAAACTATCAAATGACCTCAAAAAATTAAAATTCCTTCACCAACATGTAAATTGGAATTTTTAACCTTCAGAGTAAGCTAATTTTAGGTCTATCGAGGCATATCCCAAGTTATTCCTAACACAAGTCTATCTAAGGCCACTATTCACTAGTTTACTGCCCAAAATGAATTATTGGTTCTGCTAAATTTTTAAATTATTTCATTTTTCTCATTTTTTGGCCCGTCAAAGTTTAATGACTAGTATTTAACCTTTCAGGCCTTATAAGGGTATCCCGGTTCCTTGAGAGCACTATTTAAGCCTCGGAGGTACTATTCATGAAACCTCAATTTATAGGCATTACAATCTTCCCCTCTTATGTAATTTCATCCTTAAAATTACCTAGTAAGAATAGATGTGGGTACTAAGCCTTCATTTGGTCCTTGCTTTCCCATATAGACTCTTTCGTGTTGTGATGTTTCCATAGGACTTTAACTAATGGTATGGCCTTACTCCTCAATTGCTTAACTTCTTTAGCCAAAATTTACACTTGTTCCTCTTCATAAGTCAAATCTAGTTGCACTTAAATATCTTCTGCATGAATCACATGAGATAGGTTAGATATGTATCGCTTAAGCATTAAAACATGGAATACATCATGAATCTATTGCAACCCAAGTGATAATTCTAGCTCGTATGCCAATGGCCTCACATGTTCTGTGATGTCATAAGGACCAATGAATCTAGGACTAAGCTTTCCTTTCTTACCAAACCTAAGTATCTTTTTTTACGATGATACCTTCAAGAATACTTTTTTCATCCACTTCATATTTAATATCTCTCCATTTTCTCAATCTATGTGTAATGCCCGAAAAATCATCATTTTGTGAATAGTACTCTCGAGCTTGATATGGCAACATTTAGGACACTAAAGGGTCATATATTAGCCAAAAGAGGCATTGGTCAACCAAACTTTGATCAACTAGAAAATGATGAAAACAAGTGAATTAAAATTTTTAGCAAAACCAATAAATCATTTTAAGCTAAGAACTAGTGAATAGTGATTTTAGTTAAGGTTGCATCGAGGCAGCTCCAAGAAGTGCTCGGATAGACTCAAAAATATCATACCCTAAAGCTCAAAAATTCCAATGAATCTATTGGTGATAGAATTTTAATATTCTGAGGTCATTTGATAATTATTTAGAATTTTTGAATTACGCAAGTAGTAACCTTAGTTTTCGAAGGAATTTTGACTTGAAATTTTGTGAGGCCTTTAATGGGCATAATCAAGAATTTTTGGCACTAGAATCATGATTTTTGGAGGTCCAAAGAAATTATTTTGAACTTTTAAAGTTTAAAAGAAAATCGCGTTAAAACGGGCCATTGGATCGACATATGGCGTGATCCAGACCATCCACCTATCTAATATGAATGGGCTTGCACATATGGGAGTGCCACATGTGCTAAAATCCATCATCTCCTTCAACATCCCCATGGTAGTTGATGCCATTTTCTCTATTCTCCCTCTCATTTTTCTTCATTTCTCTCTCTTCCCACAATTAAATCCCATAATCATTACATGGATCTTAACCTCCACAACACCCAAAAGCTAATCCAACTGATTGAAATGGAAAAGAATGCCTAGAAAGTGAGATATGAGCACTTGATAAATAGTGCTCTTTTAGTGAGTAAGTTGATTTTTCTTAGGGTTTTTATTTTTCATCTATAGTATTTGATATGGTGATGTTATGGGTGAAGAGAGATTTTAGTTTAGAGTTATGTGGAATTTTGTAGGAATTTTTGAAGGCAAACCCTTATTATGCCATTTTTAGAAATGGTGGAAAATGGTGGAGAAAGATGGAATTAATGGTTTTGGAATGGTTTTCACATGACTAGGAGCCCATTGTGAATGAATTTAACTAAAACTTGATTTTATTTTAGAGACATATGGAAATTAAGGCATATAGGTGTGTATGGAAGTTGTATTAGTGTATGTGTGCATGATAAGTGGGAGTGTTATGCATGCCAAGATGTGTAATTGGAATAGATAAGATGATGTAGATGTGTTTTAGATGTGAAAAGAATGTGTAAGCATGTGATGTATGTATGGCCAAATGCATGACATATATGTCATAGCTTGTGTATAGGTGCATGGCATGAGTATATGGGATATTAGGATGGTAATGTAAGGTATGATATGGAAGTGACATGGAATATAGAGATATGTGCATGGTTATGGATTACAAATGATAGAGCATGATGTAAGGATAATGGAATGTGAAATTGGTATGTAAAAGTGTGGTACAAAATAAGTGTAGTGTATAAAGTTAGTTGTAAGTTTAAGAACTTAAGAGGTATGTGTTACTCAAGAATTTATGTTAGAAATGATGTTTAGGTATGATAATATAGAAGTGATGTTTAATGGTGTGGAGTACCCTAAGGTATAATAGTATGAGGTAAAGAAAGAATAGAAAATGACCATATGAATAGTAAAAGAAATTACCAAATAAATAGAACTTTTACATAAAAATATGACTAGTGAAGGACAAAGAACCAGATGAGATAGGCCTACAACTATGTCTTAACGACATGGAAATTATCTAAATAGACGATTAGTGAAGGACAAAAAAAATAATTGGATTAAATTAAAAAATAAAGATGGAAACAAAGCTACATTTTTAAAAGTGCTGAAGAATAAAATTATACTATAGGATAAAAATACGATTAATACATAATTTATTAACAGCTAAAATTTAATGAATAAACAAATGATAAGACATAAGAGTAATTATCTAGCATAGTTGTTACAAAGAATAATATGATAATCCATAGAGGTTGACCTTGAGGATGAAAATTAATGAATTACCACCAATACTTTAAAGGTAAAAAGTTGAAATGCTAGACTTGGAAGAAATCAGTTGTTATTTTATAATACAAAAAGCCTACAATGTGGAATGAGAAGATAACACATTTTAAGACAGATGATAAAAAAAGTAAAATACGTATAATTATAGATGAAAAGGGAATAAAAATAAAGTATAGTAAAGAGATGAAAGAAAAAATTAATGATGTTAACAAAGGAAATGAAATAGGAGTTTGGATATGGAAGACTAGTGAAATTGGAACAACATTGAATAATAGCTTAAATTATAAACTAGCAGATTAATAAAATAAGGGTGATGTTCCCATTATGGATATCCATACAATGAAAATAATAAGCAATATTTGTAAAGATGAAATAATATGGATATTGGTCACTAGTTGAGTATACACTGGATAGGTTAACCGGTCAACTGGGGATTAGCAGCTACTAAAGGCTAAGTATGAATAGATTTTAGCTTATGTATGGTGGGAGTAGTTGCTAAGCATTTATTTGAGCCTGCACACTTTGGGTATTAGGAGTTCCATGAACTAATCCCTGCTACCCACTTGAATACTATGGATATTAGAAGGTCTCATAGGGCTAATCCCTACTATCCACCAGACATATTGTGTATGATGAGATGTTTTAGGATATTAGGAGGTCCCACGGGGTTGATCCTTGCTATCCACTAGATATGCTGAGTATGATAAGATGTTCTGGGATATTGGGAGGTCCACAGAGCTGATCCCTAATATCCCCTTTACAGATATTAGGAGATCCACAGACTAATCCCTGCTATCTACCACTCCGATATTGAGAGGTTCTAAGGAATTGATCCTTGCTATCGAACAGAGAGCATGTATAGATGCTAAGGTCCAAAATGTGGGCCACTATACTGGATGATATTTGTTCGATTCTCGAACCAGGTAGGTACAGCTACTGAGGCCCAAAATGGGGGCCACCACACAACAAGATTCTTGATATCCAGTGGTTGGGAGTTTTTCCCAAACTTTAGAGGTTATAACTAAAATAACTGAGGAACTTAACTAGATTTAATGACATTAATGAAAGGATTGGTATCTTAGGCATAATAATAGGGATAACCTATGAGTAAAATCAATAGGCATGAAAGATAAGCTATAAGAAGATACCTAGTAAACATAGATAAATGTGGTATAAATCCTAAAGGATGTAAATGACTCACGTAAGATAAGATAGATAATAGAAGCATACAGAGATGGATAGGTGATAAAAGGGGTGTGACCATCAAACATAACCCTTGAAGGGACTATATAACTGAAATAAGACATTAAATATAGTAAGTGTTAAAATGGTAAGGATGAAAACAACGTGGCTAGTTCAATAATGATGAAATCAACTACTAAATCATCTAAACTAGATAACAATGGGTTACAAAGAAATATTGGATGAAAGCATACATATGGAATTTTAAGTACGATATGGGAATAGAAAGGGAACAAATGTTAAAAACATAAGTTATGGGTTGATAAGATGTAAATTAAGAAATTTGTAAGTATTCTCAAGATATATTTTTAACAGTTGTTACTATAGCTATTCATAGAGTCAGTACTTGAAAGTAACATAGATGTAGAGATTTAAGATGATAGGGAAAGTCTATGGGTAATGACATGATTATTAATTAATCTATTATTAGATGCTTGGTTATATGTATGAATGAGCTTGTAAGACAATACATGTTTCATTAAATTCATCACTGAGTGTATACTCAGTGTATCGATTGTTTGATGCATAGGTAATAAGTTTAACTGGCGTTGTTAGGTGACTAGCAGTGTAATCGAAGATTGTCTAAGTAAGATGATCCCTTTTTTAATTGATATGTTTTATTGGATTGAGGCACACATGCATTTTACTATAGGCCACTGGGTAGTATTATGTTTATGTAGTAAAAGGGCCTAAAGGAAAATCATAGCGTAAGAAAGTTTAGTGCAACAACAATAGCTTGGCCTAATATTTGGTTGTAAGACTAAGCATATGGATGTCATATGCCTGGGAAGTATACCATAGATCATTGGTTCTATTAAATAAAATTTTTCACATTGAATAAGATAAACACTAGTAGATGTTAAATGAAAGCTGCCTGAGAAATCCAAGGATAAGTGACCTCTGGGAAGTAATGTCTTTTGTCTATTTTCTTACAAAATAGGTAGGGGGTGTTACAAAATGACTCATATTGATGTGTGGCAGCCTTTAATCTCTCTCTTATGATTTTGGCTTTATCTTTTGCATCCTTGATCAAGTCAGGTCCCATAATATTGCTTTACCTACTTCATTCCAATAAAGAGGAGTTTTGCATCTTTTACATATAACACTGCATAAGGTGTCATACCTGAGCTGGCTTAATGGCTGTTATTAGATGCAAATTTAGCCAAAGACAAGTACTAATCCCAACTTCCTTTGAACTCTATAGTACAGCTATGTAACATGTCTTTCTATACCTATATCACCCATTCTGACTATCTATCTGTCTAGAGGTGAAAGGCTATACTATATGTCAATTGAGTACCAAGAGCTTCATATAACTTTTTCCAAAATCTAGAGGTAAATTGAGGATCTCTATCTAAAATGATTTCTGTTATTACACCATGCAGCCTCACAATTTTGTCAATATATAGTCATGCCAACTTCTCCAAAGAATAATCCATCCTAACTGGAATGAAGTGAGCTATCTTGGTCAGCCTGTCCATAATTACCTATACTGCATCGCATTTACTTCTAGTCATAGGTGGTCTCATTACAAAGTTCATAGTAATTTTCTCTCATTTGCATTTTAATAGTGTTATTGGGTGTAACAATCCAAAAGGAACTTGATATTTAGCCTTAACCTAATGACATGTTAAACATCTAGCCACATACTCTATTATGTCATGCTTCATTCCTAACCACTAGCAATGGGGCTTCAAATCCAAGTACATCTTTGTACTTCTTGGGTGCATAGAATATTGAGCTTCATGTGACTCCTTCAAAATCTATGTTCTCAGCTCATCTGTGTTGAGTACACATAATCTACCATGGTAGTATAAACATCCATCTTCTCCCAGTTCAAATTCACTAGTCTTCCCTTCTTTGACTTTACTTATAGTCTTCACAAGTTGTTCATCTCATGTCTATGCCTTTTTTATTTGCTATTTGAAATTAGGACTAATCTGTAGTTCAACTAAAATGGCATCTTTCTCTGTGTACTCTATTCTAGCATTCATTACTCTCATGGTTGCCATAAACTTCTGACTCAATGCATCTGTAACCACATTTGCTTTTCATAGGTGATAATCTATCAAACCATTATAATCTTTGATCAACTTTAACCAACCTCTCTGCCTTAAGTTTAACTCTTTCTATGTGAGGAGATATTTCAAGCTCTTATGATCAGTACAAATGTAACACCTCTCACCATATAGGTAGTGTCTCTAAATTTTTAGTGCGAAGATAATGGCATCTAGCTCTAAGTCATGAGTAAGATAATTCTTTTCATATAGCTTCAATTGTATAGAGGGATAAGCTACCACTTTGCCTTTTTGTATCAATACACAGCCTAGTTCATTGTGTGATGCATCACTATAAATGACAAAGTCTTTCCCTTACTCAAGTTGAGTGAGGATATGAGCCTCTGTTAACATCGCCTTTAATCTATCAAAGCTGGCTTGACATCTATTATCCCATACAAACTTCACATCCTTTTCACAATAACCTAGTAAGTGGAGCTGTAATCATTAAGAATCCTTTTACAAATCTTAACTAGCCAATCCTAGGAAGCTTCGAATCTCTATCACAGTCCTAGGAGGACTCCACTCTAGTACAGCTTTAACATTACTAAGATCCACCCTGATACCTTCAACTGAGACAATGTGGCCTAAGAATGCCATTCATTTAACCAAAATTCACACTTGCTCAGCTTAACATATAGCTACTTTTCCCTTAAAGCCTATAACAAAATCCTAAGATGCTGCTCATGTTCCTCTCGACTCTTAGAATAAACCAGGATGTCGTCTATGAATACCACCAAAAATTAGTCCAAATAGGGCACAAAGATTCTGTTCATCGAATCCATAAAAGCTGCTAGAGCATTAGTAAGCCTAAATGGCATCACTAAGAACTCATAATGCCTATATCTAGTTCTAAAGGTAGTTTTCAAGATATCAGCTTCTTTAATCTGTAACTGATGGTACCCCGATCTCAGGTTTATCTTGGAAAATACATTGGCACTGATCAAAGAGATCATCAATTCTCGACAATGGATATTTATTCTTTACCATCACCTTATTCAGTTATCTATAGTCAATGCATAATTGAAGCAGCCTATCTTTCTTCTTTATAAAGAGTACAGGTGCTTACCAAGGCAAAGTGATCAGTCTGATAAAAACCTTTATCTAGCAATTCTTGCAACTGCACGTTTAATTCCTTCAACCTTGCAGTGCCATCCAATAAGGGGTAATAGATATAGGTGTTGTACTAGGATATACATCAATCTCAAAGTTAAGCTCTCATTGTAGAGGTAATCCCAGTAACTCTTCTGGGAATACATTAGGAAATTCTAACACTATAGGTATCTGACCAAGTGTAACGACCCAAAAATCCCAACTCTCATGAATAGTACTTCCCATGATGAATAGTGCTTCCCAAAACTCGAGTCACACTAAGTGTACCAATAGGGAGTATTAATTATGAGAGAATTTTTGGCAAAGTTTAAAGCCAATCCAAAGTCATTTGGATGGTAAAAAATGCTAAAGAACATTTTACGATAATGTCCTGTGAATAGTACCATAGGCAAAGCTAAATCATAAAATAAATTAAAAGTCACTCAAAATAATCTAAAAATATTATAACTTGATACTCAAATATTTTGAATAGCCCATTGGCTTTGGAATTAGAATTTTTAGATATCAAAAAGTATTTTTACTTAATTTTTGGGAAAGAAGATATATTAATTTTTAGGTTTCCTTCATTTTTCGGGCTCGAGATTTTAGGGGAAATTAGAGGGGGGATTTATCTAATTTTAGGAACATAAATGAGGAAAATCTAGTATTCTTAGAGGGGATAAAAATTTTACAAAATATTAAGGAAAATAATTTTTAAAAATTATAAATACCCATTTCCCTCCAATTCCACTCATTTCCACCCACTTCTTCTTTCTAAATTCCCTCCAAGCTGACACACCTATCTTCTCCCCTCTCCTTCATTTCTTTCATCACACACTCCCACACACCATCAAAAACATGTCCTAAAGGGTAAAGCATCCTGAACCAAACTCGTAGACACTAAGAAACTCAAATTTAGCGTAGTATCTCGAGAGGAATCGCAATTTCCTTCTCGAGGTGAATAATGCACATCTAACAATCGGGTAATTTTCTTTCAAATTTAATATTTTTTCCTAGGTTCCTCGGGTGCCTAAGAGTATAAATAGACTCATTTTGATTTTTAGAATTTTTTATGATTTTATATAATATTTTATATATCAAACCTATTTGAATTCGTAGGCAAAAACTTAAACTGAGCTTCCTGAGGTAAGGAAAAGGCCTAGAAGATCGTCGAGCATCCCTGATGACCTATCTTGGTATGTGTAATAACCTTAAGTTGAATAAAAATGATATGATTATCATTATGGCATTTAGACATAAATGAGGCAATTAATGTGATAATGTGTATTAAATGCAAATTTGGCATGAATGACATTAATAAATGATGAATACATGTAATGTGCTAGCCTAGACCATATTATGTATGTGTAATGCATATTTATGGTGAAATTAAGTGATAAATGCATTATGTGAATTTGTGCATTTTATGATGTTGTATATAGTTAATGTGCACATGTGTGTGTATCATTAAGGGATGATGGAATGTGCACTTATGTGGCATGAATTTGATGCCAATGGCGAGAATAGGTGGCCAAATGGTTAATAGATGATGATATGCACCTATATGTAGCATTATGGCTAAAATGAGCCATTAAGGCATGTTAATGCATGTATGACCATAAATGATAGATTCATATTATAGGATGTGACTTAAGCATCCATACATGTTGTATGATAATCAAAATGAGTGATGCATGTGAAATTGTGGCCTTACACAATTAGAGGCTGACATTTTATAGTTAATGGGTTGTATGGGCAATTTGTGACTTATGTACATGAATGACTTGTATAGCTTGTTTTGTGCTTAAATGTCATTTTGTGTGTGCACATGTGATAACTAGAATATGTGTGTGTGCTTAGTGATGGCCAAATGCATTATCTGAGTGAATGGTGTGAATTAGGCACTTTTATGGAAATAGATGCATGTATGAGTAATGAAAGATGAAAATGACTAAAATGTGAATGTGAGAAGTTTGAAATGTCTATTTGCACATGTAACGTCCGCCGGTCGACGTTTTATGAACAGTGCCTTCAGAACCCGATTGATGTTCCCCGCGGTGCGGGTTATCATTTCGAGTCCGATGACTGGCATATTGGTCATAAAACTTTAACAGGCCGAAAAAGGGTCTAAATGAATGAATTAAAACTTTTAGCAGAACCAATAATTAATTATAGGTCATAAACTACCTATTCCGGAGGTAAAAATATTTTGAGACCCGGACAGTTCGAGACCCGGGAAAGTGCCCGGATGGTCTCAAAAATAACATACCCTGAACCTCAAAAATTCC
>CANXYI012258242.1:0-12748 GCA_948208565.1 Hura crepitans | reverse complement strand
TTATGTTTACAAGGTTAGTGGGAGTGCAGTCATTTTTCTTGTGCTACATGTTGATGACATTTTACTAAGAGAAAATGATGTCTTAATTCTTAAAGTTATAAAGATTTAGTTGTCCTAGAAATTCTCCATGAAAGACCTTAGAGAGGCAACTTATATATTAGGGATAAGGATTTATAGAGATAAACCTAGAAGGTTGTTAGATTTTTATAGTTTATATACATCAATAAGATACTAAAGAGGTTTAGCATGGATCCCTCTAAGAAAGGATTTATTCCTATGATTCATGGGAAATTCTTTTCTAAGTCTATGTGTCCAAAGACAAAAGAAGAGAGAGAAAGCATGAGTAAAAACCCATATGTATTAGCTATAGGATCTATCATGTATGTTATGTTATGTACTAAACCTGATGTAGCATTTGCTCTATCTGTAACAAGCAGATCCCAATCCAATCACCTAGAGGAACATTGGGTGGCTATCAAGAACATCCTTAAGTACTTGAAAAGGAATAAGGATATATTCTTGGTATATAAAGAAAGGGGCTTATAGGTTAGTGGGCAAAAGTAAGCTTTCAGTTTGACAAAAATGATTATAAATCTCAATCAAGTTAAGTTTGAAGGAGGTGCAATTAGCTAGAAGAGTTCTAAGCAAGAAACAACTGTAGACTAAACAACTAAAGCTGAGTGTATAAATGCTTTTGAGGCAACTAAAGAAGTAGATTGCATCAAAAAGTTCATTATTGATCTTAGAGTGCTACTTTCCATTGTTGATCTTATGCCTTTATATTATGATAACAATTGAGCCATAATGCAAGCAAATGAACCATGGTCTCATTATGTTATTAGGTATTACTATCTAATTAGGGAGATCGTTGTTAGATTAGATGTAAATATTGAGAGAGTCTCTATGTATCAAAATGTTATTGATCTCATCACTAAGCCATAATCATAGAAAAAGATCAATAATCATGTAAATACTATGTGTAGATAGCTAGATCTAGGCCTATAATGATAGCCAAAGATAAAACCAAGTAATAAGTCATGCAAGCCTAAACCCTAATAGAGGTATTACAATTAGGCTGAGCTAAGAGCTACTTAAGTGGGCCTAAAAAAGGCATGCTCGGTTAGCTTAAACAACCTAAAATTAAGAGCTTGAGTATTCTCCATAAGGTGGTTTACTTTGCAGTGAGTGTAAGTCACCACCCGGGTGGTTAATATAGGAACTAAACCAAAAGAGATTTTGGCTTTAGGAATTCCCTTTTATTCTTGCCCCATGTTTAATATCAATTTGGTCTCATTGATGCCAATTTATACTATGTCCCCAATCATGTGATTATTATGAAACTAAATTAGTAAACATTTTTGCATATCAATAAATAGGTACAAATTTATACACACTAAAAATAACCAACCATATAGAAATTAGACAAATTTAATAAAGAGTGGACTTTGGTCCAAAAACATTTTATTTGGATAATTGAAACTTTAGTTCCAAAATTTGTTTTATGATTAATGCATTCTTATTCTCATTGTGAATTCCTTTTAGATTATTTGGAACATTGTTCTAAGCCAATCTTAAAACAATTTTACTAGAAAATCTTTTATTTCAAATTTCCACTTCTTCTAATTTTACAAATGGTAATTTTAAGGCCTAAGGACTTTAAATGCACAATTCAAAGACCTTTATTCATTAAATAGAATGCCATTATCAAAATTAAAACATTTTTTGATGATTAGGGATTAAGTCCTTAAAACTTTTATTTCTTTTTACTTTATGTCATCGAATGCTTATTTTTTTAGAAACTATGATTATTTTCATTTTAATTGGATCCAAAATCATTTTAGCTAACCTATTAACATGCATGGAATTATAAGTGAAAATACTCTAACAACATAAGAAAATTATTACAACCCATTAATAAACCTAAACCTTAAATTAATCTAAAAACCTAAAAAAGAAAAGAGATAAAAAGAAACATTAAAATACAAATTGATCTAATAATCTTGGCTTCTTCTTAGGTTAGAACACATAATCCATTTAGCTTTAGAGTGAATGAATGACTAGAGATAAGTAAAATCAGTTAAGAATCAATAGTCGATCGAAAAAGGGTTATTTGATTAGATGTATCCCATTGTAAGGAACTAAAAAATAGATGACTGTAGAAATAGGCAACTTATTGTAATATAAAACCCTCTTAAGACTATTTAGACATAAGATTATATGATTAGATCTCTTTTAATCCTTAACCAAAGGGAAACAGATATGAATGAAGAAAACTCATACATATAAAACTATACAAAGTGCACACATCTAATTAGATGAATGGATGTCTGATCTAATATTCATCTAAAAAGGGCTAAATAAAAAGCATTAAAAAAAAGAAGCTTACTTTACTTAGGGAGACAACCAAATCTATTCGGACGTATGGATTTTTTATCACATGTAATTTTTATCCAAAAAAAACTTAGCTTTAAGGCAAAAGAGGTGACAACTTCACACACAACATTCATGCAAATAAGTGAACTTGGTTTTCCAATCGGATGAATTTAGGTCTCATTCATGGGTATAAAACTATAGCCAATGTCCTAAAATAGGTTTTAAAGTGTCCTAAACTGTTCGGATCTATACTTGACCCTTATTATAAAAGAAAAATCAAATAAAAAGTAGAAATACAATAAAATAAGGATATAAAGTTGCAAATAAAAGATAAAGATAACTCAAGTTAGCAACGAATGCAAAAAAAACACCAGCTAAAAGTATAACACAAAGCTAAAAAATGGAATGATAGGGAAGAATGTGCTAAGTGGTCCTTAAGAAAATACCTAAGCTTCCCTTTATTTCTTGGATTCCTTACTGGAAATTAGTGTTTGGTTGGTGATAAAGGAGAGAAAATGTGGGATAATGCTTGGATCCTCCCTTTTTCTCTTTTATTTGGTTTTTTTTTGTGTTTTTCTACTTGGGAGAGTGTTTTTGAAGGATGTGTGAATTATTTTTAGTCCTCCTAAATCAAGGCTAAAATTTTCCCTTTAAAAGGTTAGAGGTCAAAGTATTCATACCTCTAACTGGTTTAGTAAGAAGGGGGCATGTGTCCCTTTTGGTGTTTAAAAGTTTATCTAATTGGATAAATACTCTCATCCATCTAGATGAGCCTTCATCTAACTGGTGGCTTTATTTATACAAGGGCATTATTTTAGCAAGATCTTATCTTGGATTTTAGGAATTCATCTAATTGGGTAAAGGTCAGATCCTTTGGGATGATATCTCATTTAGTCAAACTTATTTTAGCTTGTGGTCTAACTTTTAAACTTGGAATCCTTAAAGATTAGCTCTACCTTTGACGATATCATTATTTCATTTTCTCCCAAACTATAGACTCCTTTATACAGTGTCTAAAATTACCTCGATTTAATATAGGCTTTGGACATGTATATATGTCATCAATAATTTTTAAAAAGGTAAGGGACACATACATAAGCCTTAGGCCAATTTTTAAGATCTCCTTCTATTTGATATGTGGTTAGAGATTGACCTATCTCTAGGGTTTGAGATAAAACACCTTCTTAAATAGGGGTTTTCACTATTTCACCCTCATAAAATAGGGAGGCAGAAAATAACCCTTCTTTATGAAAGCTTGAGACATTGCATCCTCTCAAAAGGGGTCTGAGACAATAACCCTTCTTAGCTAAGGGTTCAAGTTAATATGATAGATAAGTTGTGATCCTCTCCAGGTGATATGAGTTGCGATATCTGAGTTTAACACTCTTCAGGTTATCTGAGTTGTGATTTTTGAGTTTGATCCTCTCTAGAGTTTTGAGTTTAAGCCTAGGTGATATGAGTTGTGATTCTTAAGTTTGACCCTCTCCAGGTGATATGAGTTGACCTTTTCCAAGTGATTTGAGTTGTGATTTATGATTTTAACTCTCTTTAGGTGATTCAAGTTTTGATTTTTTAGTTTGACCATTTCCAAGTGAATTGAGTTATACGAGGCTAGCTTTACGCTTCCTTGGGAGCCATGCTTTAGGCTATTGTTTGAAGCCATGTTTTGAGCTATAATTGAAAGCCATGTTCTTAGGCTATTATTGGAAGTCATGTTCTAGGCTATTTTTAAAGCCACACTTTGGGCTATTATTAGAAGCCATGCTCTAGGCTATTATTAGAAGCCACATTTTGGTTTGTTGTTGGAAGCCATATTCTAAGCATTTGTTAAAGCCACCTTCTAGGTTGTTGTTGAGAAGCCTTGCTCTAAGCTTGTTATTCACTCTCTATGGTAACTTCTCTTTAAAAGCATGTCTTTTTAAGGTAGTTTGATTTTTTCTTAAGCTTGCCCCTTATGTCGAGGCAAATGTCAATGCATTTGTAATTGAAAAGCTATTAAGCTTGCTCCTTATATTGGTATTTATCTTGACACATGGTGTAACATTTTACATTAGGGAAGTTATCCTATAAGATTAAGAAGATCTAGAGTTAGCTTTATACCTTAGAGGGTACGAGTGCTCTGCCTCTTGTTCATTCCTTTTTTTTTTTCGTTTTCATCTTTTCTTTTTTTATTTTTATTTTTTATCTTCTTTTGCTTTTGTGTGTTTCAAATAATCTATTGAAGAACTTAATTTGATTGTTTTCAGGGCTATTTGATATGCTATACCTAGTCATCAAGGCATCCATCATGGTCCAATGGCTTTAGCTCTTTGGAGCTGTAGGGTATTTCTTAGTTTTATTTCCTCTTCATTATTTTAGGACCCTTTGGAATCTCTAGTTATTTGTTAGTTAATAGCTTCTATATTTCAAGAACCTACAATTAACAGGGTACAATAGTCAATCAGGTAAATTAAACTTACATGACGTACCTACGTCAATCAATATGGTTTTGTGGTTCATGGATCAAATACCCTATTATTATGTTAAGCATCCATAAAATTC
This sequence comes from Hura crepitans, assembly GCA_948208565.1. NCBI lineage: Eukaryota > Viridiplantae > Streptophyta > Magnoliopsida > Malpighiales > Euphorbiaceae > Hura > Hura crepitans. The sequence continues at coordinate 7,834 of CANXYI012258242.1, read as the reverse complement.
TCTCAACTAGCAATATTAATGTCCTTATCCTAAAAAGCATGCTTTAATCAGGACAAAGAAGGTGTGCTTGTAATGGCAACATATATGATAGCCATGACTATAGAGCATAAGTTTTTATCATAGGATATTGGTTCTACATGAGTCATGCACAATTAAAAATTAAAAATTTTTATACAAAACCAAGCAATGATAATAGGGATCAAAATAAATCAAAATGATAGACGACAAAAAAATTAAGCAATATAGAAATTTTATCTTTATTTGTTAATAGGTGATTTCTTATCTTTGGCTTACTTCATGGAGTTGTAGCAAACCATGTTGATCTGGGAGAAGAAGAAGAAGAGAATCCCAAAATTTAGAGGAAGAGTATGCAAATTTTCTATTCGTTTGGTTACCGCTTGTGTTGGCTAATTTTATATAGGCTATTTATACTAAAACAAACCTTTTTAGAACATATTTGAACCCTTAAAATTTGACCTAAATCTCATTTAAGGAGGCCCTTAAATTGGGCCTTTTTTTGCCTATTGTGTATGGCCTAAAAAGAGGGTCCATGTGCATAAAACTTTGAGGCCTTTTCTAGGCTTCCTTCTGAGGCTCTTTTGGGCCTCAATTTAAATCTACTATAAGTCTAATTTATAGGCCTTTTAAGTTTTAAAAGGTCTATTTAAAATTAGATTAAAAATACACCCTTAATTAGGCCTTCAAGGTTTAAATCATTTTTAACACTTAAAAAGGTCAAACTATGTCAACTAGGCTCTAAGCCCAATTTCTCTTTTCCTTCTTTATTTCTTATGACACCCTTTATCTGATCCATCACCGGACTTGAATAAGAGGTATCACAATGCCATCTCATTATCCTTTTAAAACCTTTCCTTTATTATGCGTATTAATTTTCATTATCATGAACACATGTTTATTTTAGCTAATTAGTTACGAGTCACATTTCAACAAAAATCTGGCAGCATAATAGCTATATGGGTGAAAAAACAAAAATTTTAAACCTATAAAGAACACTTATAATCATTCATATCTCATCATCTTGGACCTTTTTGATCTTCTAACTTTCTCACATAATCCTTATCACATAATCATCATGATCTCAGAGTCAAACATCCAACATTTATATCATACATTCTAATTATTTCCATATTATAACCAGTATTAATATTTACAAGCCCTTGTATAATAGGTACACCTAATAGGGCTTAGACCTTTTATATACATAAGTGCCTTTATATATTATTCATTACCAAAGAACCTAAAAGTAGACCGAAAGAGAGGATAATCCACTACACTCCTTGCTAAGGTTAAGCTGCAAGTTTACTATCTACTACCTGCATATCGAGAAATCAAAACACTGATGCCTAGTTGATGAATATATGCTTAGATTTAAGTTTGGATAATTGTAAAATTTATTATGAATTTTCTAAGGTGAAAAACCATTATGTTTGTAGGAAAAGAGAAGGAATTATTGGAGGAATGCAAGAACAAGGCTTGAGAAGTGTTTTTGGCATGTTTTAAGAGTGTTTGTAAGTGAATTTAATCAAAGATGTGTTGTATGTTACTTATTTGCATAATTAAAGTGTGTGTGCATATGTATGGAATAGGTGGAATGTGTGTGTATATATGTAATTATGAATAGTGAATGTATGAATGAAGTAATTAGATGGATATTAACATGTATAAATAGAGAAAATAATGGAAAATGATATGTAGGTGTGTGTGAGAGAAGTGGCTGAATGGTGTAATAATGGTGTGTGAGTGTGTCCATGGGTGGTTAAAAGTAAATGACTTGCAAGTGAGCTTATTATTAGGTTATAAGCATAATTAGAATAAGAAATTGATGATAAATATATTGTATATGTGTTTTAGCATAATGGCCAAATGGTATGCATTAAGGTTGCATATGTGTGTAAATGGTAAAAGAAGGTTAATGTATACATAACTATAAATGTAAGTGGAAAATGTAATTGAGTTAAAAAAATTATAAATAAATAGAGTATATATATTTTTTGGTGAAATGGTTGTATGGTGAGTTGAAGGAATAATGTTATTACACTGGATTTAGTAATATAGAGAGAAACATAAAAATTATGGTTTGATTAAAGGATTATTAATGTAATACAAATGAATGATAATGATCATGAATAGGGATAGCCAAATGAAGTATTGAATGAGGAAACTTCAAATGTTAAAGTGTTGGCTACATAAAAATGTATGTACATAATTTCATATGGTATGAAATAAAAAGTAGCAAATAGAATGAAAATGAGAAAATGATTGAACTTAAGTAAAAAATAAATGAGAAATGGAATTGGCCTATATTAGTTAGACCATCTACTGGATAGGTTGATCAGTCAACTAGGGAGTTAGTAGCTACTAGTGGCATTAGTTCATGAGGATTATCACTTATTGTATAGGGGGTGTAGCCACAGAGGTTCTAGATATAAACCCTGCATATCTTCAAATATTGGGAGGTCTATAAGGGCTGATCCCTGCTATTCTAACATTGGGAAGTTCATGAGAGCTATCCCTTCTATCTGATACTTTGGATATTAAGAGGTTCATGAGGGTTGTCCCTGCTATCCTGATGTTGTGAGGTCTACGAGGACTATCCTTGCTATTATGATACTGGGAAGTTCCTGAGGACTGTCTCTACTATCAGATGAGTTTATGGTGGTTGCAATTACGGAGGTCTATAATATGAGGGACTACACAAGTTTAGATCTCATTATCTAGTATTTAAAGAGTTATCTTTTGAGTATGGGCCTTGAGATAAAATAGATGATTAAAATATAATATATCAAAAAGGATGTTATAATTTAAATGGTAATAAAATAATGAAAGCATAAATTAAGGTAGATTAATTATAACTAGTAACATTATAATTTGGATGCGCTATTCCATGAGTAATGTAAGTAAATGAATGGTAATAGATAAATGATGGTATGACAATTATGTATGACTGTAATGCCTTACATGTTTGTATGATGCATGTGCGTGTAATACAATGCATGTTTCATTAAATTCACCACTAAGTGTTTGCTTAGTGTGTTGGTTCTTTTGATGCATAAGTAGTATATAATAGATTGCAACTCAGCCTCTACTATAGTGTAGCAGCCAAATAATAAGAAGGGTATATATGTTTGATACTTCATGTGTATATTTTGCTTAGGGGTACTCATGCAACAGAAGATGATGTTGCCAGAGTTGAGTACTAGCTAGAGTAGATTGTCAAGATCCTATAGTAATTATAGTGTACCCTAATAGAAAACCTAATATGTGCCACCTTTCTCTTAGAAAAAGAGGCTTACCATTGGTGGGAGACAATAGTTGAATGTAAAGCTATAGTAGACTTAGCTAGAGAGTTGTATCACAAAGAATTTAAAAAGAGATACATTTCAGAGACTTACCTTTAAAAAAGGAAGCAAGAATTGTCAGATTTGAAATAGGGATAAAGATCCATATCTAAGTATGTGAAAAACTTTCCCAGTTAAAAAGATATGTGAAGGAATTGATCCTTATAGAAGAAGAAAGATATCAAAGGTTTGAAAAAGGCCTCAACATTGAGATCTGGATACGGATTGCCATATAAAAAATCAAAGAATTTGCCTTCTTGGTGTCTATTGCAAATGCCATGAAAGAGATGTTGAAGGAGATAAAAGAGACCTTTTAGAAGAAGAGACCTTTTATACCAAGACAAGATAGTTTAGCCCCAGATATGGGAAAGAGACAGAAGGGAATCCAAGACCCATAACAGTCTTAGAGGAAGTGTTAGACATAGAGGATATGCCAAGAATCTCAGTTTAGGCCTAAACCACAATAGCAAGCTGTTAGTTGTACAGAATATGATATTTTTACTGGGGATAAGAGTGGTTAGTGGAGTCGCCACCTAGCTTCTACACCAGGACCTATGATCTTTTATACCAGAAAGGTTTGAAATTTAGATCTTATTTATGTCCTAATAATATGCCCTCTTTGTATATTGTAACTTTTATTAATCCTATATCAAGTAAGCATGCATTATATTTATAGTATTTATATCACCTTTTCATGTATAAGAAAGTAAAGTGTGATATTTAAAGAATATAATAAGGTAAATTATACATCTATAAAGCTAGTTATTAATTAATTATGGTATGACCTGACAATTATTCATAATTTCATAGGAATTGGCAGTAATTGCCCAACTCTTATCTTTAGGAGATTGGCCTTTTAAAATACATTTATAATATGACTTTTGATTAAGAAAACACAAAAACTATTTTATTAAAGAAAACACCATTTAATTATGTAGAAAACCATTTGATGTGAGGTTTTAGGCATTAGTGTGTAAAACAAGTTATTAACTAACTATTACAAACCAAAATAAATCGAAAGATACAATAAGTACAAAACTAAAGGAAATAAAGTAAAGCACTTAAATGGTCTCATTTATACGTCGATTAGTTTGTATAGACTTTATGTAGCTCTGGCTAGTGTCTATACGGACTACTGCTTATAAGGAATATTATGTCTGTCCGGACCTCCACTCCGATGAGAAAGGTTACTTGTCTACAACTCAAAGGAAGAGGTTTAATGATACTAGATAAAGGATTCATATAAACTTATAAAAAAGATAAGAAATACAAATATATATGAAACTAAAATTGAAAGATGTTTATGTGGACTATACTCCTCATAAGAGGGAGTCCATGTAGACTTAAAGATAGAATATACATGGATAAGATAGGTCATCTGTATGGACTACGTTCTTTATGAGAGAGAGTCCATGCAGATTAAATAACAATTTCAATAACATGATAACATTAGAGGATTATGTCAATATAATAGGTAGAATACATTAAAACATGATAAAACAAATATGACAATGTCATTAACTATAAGTCCGTGCAAACAACAAATCATGTATATACCAACAAAGTTAGTCCATGCGGACTTTATTATGCTCATGTATAGGTCTATGTGATTAAGATAAACATTACAAAACATTTATAACATAGAAAAAATCAATTTTATAGCATGAAACTATTTAAAATGATGACCTACTCTTATTATCAAAGTAGGGATTACATAAAATTGCCTCACTTATGATCAATCCTTGGAGGTTATAGGTCCACAAAAATAGTAAGAATATATATAATAAGAGGGGCCTCAAGCATTACATTTGTAAGTAAACTCTTTTAAGCAATAGCATAAAGGTGTAGAAGTATAGAAAGAATTATTTTAGTGAGGCTAATAGGACTAGTAGAGTGATTCCTCTTTAGAGTCCTCTTATAGACTCACGAATGGGTTTATTAGCTGCTGTGAATTTTATTCTCAACCTCTCCTCTTTTTCATACATAAGAAAAGTATTTATAGGCTTAGGTTTTAAGGGCTTCCTATCTAAAGGAAGTAGAATCCTAATAGGAATAGGAATTATAGTCCAAATAGGAAAATCCCTAGAAGATTTTACATCGGTAAGTCTATACGGACTTGTACAGCTTAATTCGTGTGGACCTAAGTTTTATGTTTTCCTACCAGTCTATGGGCTAGTTTTGAGTTTGTCTATATAGACCCTATCTAAAATAGTTTTGTGCAGACTATGGGCCTTGGGCTTGGTAGAGCTAATTGGGTTAGGTGGAGTATGTCTATGCAAACCCTATTTAAAATAGGTTTATGTGGACTTGCTTCCTAAGGGGCTTATGCCATTGCTTAAGAGCCTATCACTAGTGATCATCATAGGCCAAAAAGTGAATGGCTCGTTATCGCTGGGGCTTTACCCCTACACCCCTATTGGAATTAGTGTCAGCCCAAGCCTTTTGCTATGACACAAATTCCTATTTTTTTGCAATTCAGGTCACGCTGTGAGCTTTTTAGGTCAAGTCAAAGTTTGAATACATAAGAAAGTCCTAGACCTAAAGTTGAGGCATCTACAGTTGCCCCCACTTTGGTGTGTGTTGTGAAATGCCAAAGTAATAATGCATATCAAAGTACTTTGTTTAGAGATACTTACCTGAAAGTATACTTACTTGGCATAAAGCTACATCAAATATGGATGCCTACCTCTGAATCATTTGCAAAAGCTTGCTAGACCTAAGTGGTATTTTTCCTTCGAAAAAGAATTAATATTGTGAAGAAAACTACACTGAATATGGGTACTTATCCTCGGGTGAAGTAAAAATCCAACTAGATTAGAACATGTTTTTGCTTTGATGCTTCTAGATAAGGTTTAAAAGTAAGCTACATTGAATATAGATTCCTACTCACCTTCGGATGATTTAAATTAAAGCTTAAGAAAACTACACCGAATATGGGTGCCTATTTGCCTTCAAGTTGGTAAGTTGCAAATGGACAAAATCGAATCTAGTGATAAGTCCAAAAAATTTATCGAAATGAATCTAGTGATAGGTTTAAGTATGTCGATTGAATCGAATTTGGTGATGAGTTTAGAGATACTAACCGAACTAAATCTAGTGATAGGTCTAAATATGCTGAACCGAACTGAATTTGGTGATGAGTCTAAAGATGTTGATCGAACCAAATCTGGTGATAGGTCTTAAGCAATAGTTTGAACCATATATGGTGTTAAGGATATTAATATTTTCTAAATTTGTGTGTGACAACATGTGTTTATGTGTTGTGTGTGATGTAAGTGCATGACTAATGCATGAGTTAGAGGTTTAAGTGTAGTTGCATGAATTAGAGGTTTAAATATATTTTGGCATGTGGCTAATACATATAAGCATGTATGACTGAATGTAGTACCTTACATGGATAAGTTTTTGCTTAGTTCTTAGACAACTGGAAAGATGAAACTTTTTCTATAATGCATAGAGGAATGTGACTCTATTCTAAATGATGCATGTGCATGTTATTTGTCCTTTGTGTGACTGATGTTTGATGAGATGCTTATGCATGTAAACTTAGTGAGTGGTGTGCTTAAAGTGTATGGCTAATGTTAGATGAATGAATTGATACATGTGCAAATGTATGAATGCATCTGGTGAATGATTTTCTCTTAGATGAATGAATGTATTATATCTTATCTTAGATGAATGAGTTTGAAACCATGAAGGTGATGAATGAATGAGATGACTCTAATGATAGATTGCACTCCATCCTATGAATGAGAGTGCAACCTTAAAGGTGCTGAATGATTGATTACACTCTATCCTATGAATGAATGAGATGACTTTAAAATGAATACACTCTATCCTATAGTTAAGTGTGAAATTATGAAAGTAATGGATAAAGGTGATGACTTAATGATAAAGTGATTCAATGTGAATATGTCATGAATAAAGGGATATGTATCTATTGACTACATGCTTACCTGGATAAATGCAAGTGAATGAATTTGGTAATGAATAAGTGATGTGCAAATTGGTTCCTAATCTTTTATAGCATAAAGGAATAATGCATTTCTAATGAATATGGTGGATGTAGTGATACATGAGTTTTGGTTTATTTTTTTAAATGAATGGAGAATTTAGATGAATGGTGAATACATGTAAGACATGACTATAACTTTTGAGTGAATAAATTGACTCTTATGATTGATGAGTGATGAATATAGATGTATGATAAATGTATTTTTTTACTTATGATGAATGAATGGTGAAGGTAGATATATGTTGAATGATGGTACATCTTTTCTTATGATGAATGAAAGATAATGTATGGATGCATCTTCTTCTATATAGAATGAATGTTCTTTTGTGATGGATGTATGAAGGTAAATGTATGATTAGGTAGAATGGGTACTTCTCTTAGAATGGATGTATGAATGAGCATCAATAAGTGAGAGTGAGTGAACCTATTATTTATGATGTATGTGATAATGTTTTTAAAT
>CANXYI012258190.1:0-19880 GCA_948208565.1 Hura crepitans | reverse complement strand
TGTAAGTGGTGTGAATTGTAAGTTTTAGTTAGTGTTTCCTTTTGGTTAAGAGGTTCCTTGGTAGGCATGGTAAGCATATGGCATGAGTATATAGCATATGGTATGGTATAAGGTTTTTCATTGATGGCATATGAGGTGTAGGTAAGGAGATTGACTAATTAAGCTTGTTTGCATTTGTGTAATGTGGTCGAGGCATGACTATGTGTGTGTGTTGGCTTAGTTTGCATGGCAAAGGCATAATGTGTGTGTAGGCATGCTTGTGTGTTGTCTGAGTGTGTGTAAGTGTGTTTGAATGTGATTGAAAGCATGTGTAAGGCAAATTGAGGCTTGTGGCCGAGAGCTTTGCAAGGTAAGTTGGCATGAAAATGAGGTATGGCCTAGCTAGCACTTATATGTGTAACGGCATGACATTGGTGGCATTATGTATATGGCATGATTTAGGTTGATGTGTATGCTTAGTATGGCATGAAATGAATAACATATGAGACTTTTAAAGGATAGAAAAAGGTTGAAAAGTAAACTTGAAATTTGCTTAAAATGACATGAAAAAATGACATGAAATTGACTACGAAAATTGACTTATTTTAGGCATGAAATTGCACCTTAAAGTGACATAACATAAGATGTTTATGTACCTTGGCATGTAAGCTATTTGTATGGCAAATGCATGATCATTGGTGCAGTTGACCCTAAAAAAGGACCTAAAATGGCAAATAGGCAAAATGACTTATAATTGTCTTGTTAAAAATGATTTTGGGACTATAATTAAAATAACCACCTAGTATGTAAATAATTAAGCCAAAATAATGGGCTAGAATTAATTTAATATGCTTGTAATTATGCCTTTAGGAATAAATTAAAATGTGAAAGAAAATTTTACCTGTAATTGCCTGGCAGGGCTAAAAAAGACTTATAACTGTCTAGGTCAAAAATTGATTGTTTGATGAAAATTTTTACTGTATGTTTTTCAACTTGTAATATTATAAAAAAAATGATTAGTAAAGAAATAAACATAAAATGAAGTCAGATAGCCCATTAGTTAGACACCAACTTATTGGGTTGACCGATCAACTTAGGGATTAGTAGTTGCTAGTCTGTTTGTTATCAAATTGGGTCATTGTACTGGCCGAGGTTCATAATTGAGCCACTGCACTAGTCTGCAGGGTAGACACTCTTCATTGTTAACTGTATATTTGACTATGCTAGTGCAGCGATAGAGGTTCGTAGAGGGGCCACTACACTAGTTTGCTTAGCATACTCGGAGGAATTATTTGACATGATCAGTGCCTTTGAAAGGTCTATAAACTAATCCTTATACACAGTTACTCAGTATTTTTGCCCCTTAGGAGGTTCTTATGAACTGATCCCTATAGGCTATATCAAGCCAGTGCAGCAGTCAAGGTCTAAAATGTGGGCCACTGCACATTTTTTAGTTCCCTCTTAGTCTAGTGTCTGTAAGTGTCATCTATCTAGTTGGGCTTATGAAATGAACTTAAAATAAAGAAAAATGTAAATTGAAGATAATTGATGATAATTTCTAATGATAAAGTTAATAATTAAACCTTAGTGGCATTTTGGTAAATTTAAAGGAAACATGGCATTATCTGAATGGCATCGATCATCTAGCATGTTGCTCACACACTACACTTAGACTATTGTTTATGTTTGCTTGTGTGTTAATGGATGTTTTAAATGGTTTAAATTCACTACTGAGTTTTATACTCAGCGTACCTGTGTTGTGGTGCGTAGGTAATAAGGATAAGTAAGCTAGCCTCAGTGATTATGCAATGAAGCCATACAAGTGTTGAAGGGTACAAAAAGTTGTTTTTTTTTCTTTTAGTACTGGCACTCTTGTAAATCCTATAGGTTTGGGTTAGCATGCTTAGAAGCTGCTATGTTCGTGTTTATAACCTGAATGTGATGTATATAAGCAAGCGTGGTGGTTGTTTGGTTTGTGTGTGGATTTGATAATTGTGGGCTTGAGCCCCTATGTGTTTGATTCTGATATGTGTCTAATGTGTGCTAATGTTGACTAGGGGACTAGAAGGGTCCAGATGGAGGTTTATGGATTGTTTTCTTATAAAAGTGTTTTTAACAGGTGAAAAAAAGTTTGGCATGTCTCTTGAGTAGCCGTTATGTTGCCTAATTTTCTTTGACCTGAAAAGTGTCTATAAGTGGTTTTTCTGAGTTTGTTAGACCATGTACGAATATGATTAAGGATTAGACTAGACATCTAAGTAATATATGATAGAGTTATAGAACAGTCCATAAGTGTTAAAGAGTTTTCCCGTAGAGCAATCCTAGGATAGGTGACTTGTTGGGGAAGTGTATCGCCTATCGGGTTTCTTCAAGAATCTAGTAGGGAGTGTCATAAGGTCTTTTATTCTTGTCAAAGGATATTTATTCTTAATGGTCACTTTGTTTAGTTATTTGTAATCCACACACAATCAAAGTGAACCATCCTTCTTTTTAATAAACAAGACCAGTGCTTCCTAAGGTGAAACACTAGGTCTTATGAAACCTTTATCTAACATTTCTTGCAATTATATCTTTAGTTCTTTCAATTATGCTGGAGCCATATGATATGGAGCTATCGATATTAGAGCAGTTCTAGGTAGAAACTTCAATGCTAAACTCGAGTTCTCGTTCTGGAGCTAAACCATGCAACTCTTCTGGAAAAATAACCATATAGCTGGATACTATTTGTATATTGCTTGCATCTGGACTCTCATTTTTTTGTGTCAAACATATGTGCAAGATAAGCTTGACAACCCTTTCTCATCATTTATCTAGTTGTGACTACTGAGATAACATTGGATAAAAAGTCCACCCTCTCTCCCACAACTATAATTTTAGCTGCATTTATCAACCTTGAGAATTAACGTCTTTTACTTACAATCCACTATCAATTGATATTTAGACAACTAGTCTATGCCCAGTATCATGTCAAACTTCTCAAAAGATAGTTCTATTAGGTCAGCTAAGAACCACTGATCTTGTACTAAAGTATTGTATGATATCTCTTCCTGAGATTAAGATATTGTGATTGTGATGTTTGTGACTTAGAGTGATTAAAAGGATTACAGAGTGGTAGAAAATATCGAGAAATGTTTTAGAAGTGTATTTTAATTTGTAGGTTACTATTCAAAAATTTGGGATAGTGCCTAGTATAGCTATTATGCTTGCCAAAATTTTGGCACAAGGATTCTCAAATTGAATTAGTAACTCAATTTTTGAAAAGTTTTTGTAAACTCGTATTTTTATGTATTAATCATGATTTATGAAATTTTTTTCAACATGTTGAGCATGTCAAGATTGGATAACATATTATGTGTACACACCTTTGTCGTGTTTGGTAACCGATTTATGATTGGATTGGGTAAGGGGTGTCACATTTTATGGTATCAGAGCTCTAGTTTAGGAATTCCTATATGATATATGAGTGTTATAGATTAATTTATACATCATAAAATTCATGTTATTAAGGCTTACAAATTGTTTTCCTTACTTATAGATAAGATGAGTGATAATGTATCACCCTGAACTGAGGAAGTTGAGAGTTAAGTCTCCATGTACGTGAGACAAGTGTCTAATTGGGTTGCATCCATGTCTGGTAGTGTTACAAGACAAGTATCATTTGCAGCACCATTGTTACTAGTGTTTCTACAAGAGATGCTATAGCTCGTGAGACAGGTTACAACTATTGCTCCACCATTAGCACAGTAGCTAGAAGTCCTCTTAGCTCTCTAAAAGACCTATCTAGAGAGAATTAAGAAGATAAGAGCTAAAGACTTCAAGGGAAAGGGTAATGTGGAGCTTGAAAATGCAGAGTACTGGTTGGATTGTATTAGAAGATAATGAAATAGATGAGATGCATGCCAGTAAAGAAAGTGATCTGTGCCATATCCTTGCTATGGGAAGAAGCTTCAAAATGGCAGGAGGACTTGACTGAGTACAAGACAGAGGATAAGCTGACTTGAGACTTTTTCTTGGTAGAGTTCCATAAGAAAAACATCCTTAAAGATTATTTGGATGATAGAAAGCAGTAATTTATGGACCTCAAGTAGGAGTAGAAATCTATAAGAGAATATGTGAAAGATTTCTCTATGCTCAGCCACTATGCGAAGGACACCATTTCCACAGAAGTTGACAAGTGCAAGTGGTTCAAAAAAGGATTACATGTGCACATTAAGTCATAGGTGGTCCCTATGAAGATTAGAGATTTCTCCTAGCTTTTCACAATATGCCATTCCATAAAAGGTGTATAGAAGGAGAAGAGGGAGTTAAATCAGAAAAAGAGGTCCTTTAGTTAGGGAGCTTCTAGTGTACCTCGAAGAGCTGATAAGATGTTTAAAGGAAGTTAGATAGACTCAGTATACCTAGAAGTAGGGTCAGTCTTAGAGAACTGTGTAGGGCAACAAGGGGAAGACTCGATAGAAATCTTAGTCTACCAGTACACCAATTCAGATAAGCAAGAATGGCCCAGACCTTAAAATTAGACTTGCCACAAGAGACATAAGAAAGAGTGCTAGAGACTGAAGCCAAGAGTATGTTTTTCTTACTAGTTGCCTCATCATTTTCGCAAAGGTTATCCAAAGAAGGCTAATATGGGACAAAGACATGCTCATGTGTCTATTAGAGGATAGAGAGGGGATCAAGGAGAGAGAGTAGAAGGAGCTTAGAAGGATAAAGTAGAGTCTAAAGTTGAGCAAAGTGCCCTTACCCGATAGTATGACATTAGAGCAAGGGAAGAAGTTGATGATCCAAACATCATTACTAGTACCTTTTTTCTCTTTAACTCTCTTATTTTAGCTTTAATAGATCTTAGGTCCACACATTCTTATGTTTGCACATCACAAACACAGGATCAGGAATTAGTTTAGAGCACTTAGACTTGGAGATCATGGTCAATAATCTTATAGGTCAACATGTGATAGTTGACAAAGTTTATAAAGGATGTCCTTTAATGACAACATATAGACTTTAAAATAGTCACACAAATAAAAAATTCAAAAATATTTATAGTTTAGGCCCATCTTAACCAAAATCTATCATATGAGTGCTTCTTATTTTATATATCATAAAGCCCATAATAATAAGTACAAAATATACTAAAAGAATTCTTCCTCTCTTGATAACTTAATGATCTGAGGCTTTCTTTCAAATTGTCACCTTACCTATGCATCGCAAAACAAAAGATGCACTAAGTAATAACTAGTGGTGTAATCAAAATAACTTGTGTAAATATGCCATAGATGCTTCATATATTAAGATGATAATAATAAATATGAATCATAGCATAAAATATGCATAATACACATAATAACATATGCATAACAACGTCATACAAGCTATGTGTCTAGCATAATATTAATAATATTAATATTTCTTTAAAACATGTCATAATACATGCAAACCAGGTTATCGATTAAATAATCCAATTTTAAGCCCATACTCAAGAACAAAGACACTGTGGATAAAGGAGTATCAATGGACTACCTAGGTCTTTAGAACCACTTAGACCTTACACACAACAGACCCTAAGGTTAAAAAAATTATAGGCCCATAGGTCAAAATATAAAGTCAAATCATAATTAAGCATCAGACTCAGAGGTCAAAAATAAGATCTGAAGATCAATGCATCAGATCCAAAGGTCAGAAAAATAAAATCAACTCGAAGGTTCACGTAATGCAATGTAAAGGCTACAGAGGCATCGAAGTACCCTAGCAGTTGCTATGATTCCTAGCTGACCGATCAACCTATCCAACTAGGCTGTTACTTTCATGGGCTACTAACCAATTATATTTAATTTCACTTTATTATTATTCGTTAATATTGCTTTTAATTACCTTGGTTCAGACAAAAAATGACTTAACTAGGGAAACATTAGTTTTGTGCTTATTACCTCTTTATGCAATGCAACATCTCATTAAAATGCCAAGTTCACGATCATCACATGCTTAGATCCATACACGCTTTATATCATGAATTTCCCATATTAAATGCATTATTCGTTAATATTACTCCATAATCATCAATAATAGGTACATGGCTTATAAACTCATGCAACAACATCATATTATTCGTATATACTTCATCTTCACACATTAAAAGTTCTCATCTCAACATATGCTTGTCAAACATATCATAATCATGCTAGCAAAGTTTTTAGTGTCACTTCTACGCCACTTACATCATAAACATATTTAAAGCACATTCTGATAGCAATAAAGTGTATAAAATTCATTTCACATCTAAATTTATTATCACATGCATTTAAGTGATTAAAGACGTATTATTATTCATTTCATAATTTTTGATATTAAGTCATGCACTTAATGCATCTAAAATGCACCCTTACATACCATTTGCCATTCGGTCTTGCTCACATCACAAACTTACTATTACATATCCTTTTTACCATTCATAACATCTCATCCAAATTTATTACCTCATGTCTATATTCTCCATTTCTTATAAATGATCAAAATTTCATGCACATTTTACATGTAAAAATGCATACATTCACATGTATACATACATGAGCCAACATTCACTCATATAACCATTTTAGCCATAAGGACTTACAAGCCACTTATCACACATACACACATAAATCATCATTTAAAATATATCTACATAATTATTTAATATCATATATATACATATATCATATTTTACTTGCCATTTATATAATTACAAACACATAAACATATGCCTATAACTCAAATTTCTTCATTTCCATTATCATAACTTCATTATCATTTATTACATACATACATACATCTCAACAACATCATTTATTGCTCATCATATGCATTTAACACATATTAATGCACATTAATTTTATTTATTGCATTTAGGGCATATTATGGAAAATTTATAACATAATCAAAATCACACAAATTATTTTGATTACACATACCAAGAGAGTCAAAACACACCCCTAAGGTTGGCTCACACCTTGTTATTTCCTTTATCTTTGGTTTGGTCCACTTTCTCAACTACCAATTGTGGATTCATTTGGTAAAGATTCATATAAAATCAATCGAGCATAAAAAAAAATAAAAAACATAGACATAACCTACGAGACCTAAGGATTATGGGAAAAATATTAAACTTCAAAAAATCTTACCCAAAAAAATTTGTGTTACTGTTCATCAACCCATAAAATCGAGATTTTCCTTCGATTTTTTGTAATTCCTGAGGTAAAAATGATGTCTAGAGGTCGTGGAAGTGTAGATTTAGGGCTTGGACATGTGAAAACATGCTAAAATGAAGAAATAGAGTGGAAAAATGGTGTTTTTCCTCTCTTTGGGTGCCACGACTGGTCATGGAGGAAGATGACACTATTCCTCCATTGACTAGCCTTTAACCCCTTTTATTGCTTTTTTTTTTTTTTAATTTCTTCACCTCATTTTTGATACCTGGGAGACCCTAAAAATCATATGATTCAAACCTCAAAAGCCTCTAAAAATCTGTGCTCGAAAAACATAAAAAATCAACTAAAAATGCAATTTTTAAGGTTACTCAATTTTAGTAAAAATACTTCCCAATCTCCAAAAATTCCAATTCCAGTGCTAATAGGCCTGTTAGAATTTTTGAGTACTAGGTTGTATTAATCCTGTAATTTTTTGACCAACTTTTAAAATATTTTATGGTTCAACTAAAACTAGATCATTATTCACGTGACATTGCAGTAAAAACTTTCTTTGCATTTTAACCAACCAAACGACTTTTGATTGATTTCAAATGTTGCCTAAAATTATTTTGTGATTAATACTTTCATCTTGTAGCTTCAGTACATCCCTAGTCTCGGGAATACTATTCATCCCAGGAAAGTACTATTCACAAAAGTCAGGATTTTTAGGTTGTTACATTAATAGATATGGGTGCATGACTTTCAACTTCCTCAACTTTACCTTTAGGTGTAGATTCACTCATCTTTAGTCTATAGGAAAAAGAGATATAGATAATAGGCCTCAATGGTATCAAATTATGGGATGCATGATTTTAGACTTTAGGCACTCATATGCGACTCTATATGTACTAGGGAATGCTTGAACTAGGGCTCTGATACCACTAACTAAGACACCACTTACCCAGTTTGGTCACTGGATCCGAATAAGAAGTGACACACAAATCAATATCCAAATTCACTTTATCCAAAAAAAACTTGATAAATTAAAACCTTATTGAAAACATCTGATTAAATTTCAACTTCTAAAAGTACTCAAATGAAAAATTTGCTTTTAAATTTCAAAATAGTTTTAAGAATCCTTGTGTCAAAAATTTGACAGCATAACAATTGTACCGGGACACTATCCCAAAATGAATAGTACCTATAAGTACAAAAACACTTTTATAATCTCATTTCCAACAACATTTCAATAATCAAGATTCTCTTAATCCTCTCAAAACATCTTAGCATAACAATTTCTCAAAAATATGCATCTCAAGCATAAATATAAGGAAATCCAATATCTATACTTCAAATATACATAACCATAGTAAAGCTTTTAGTTAAAGTTTTTCAAAACATTATAATTAACTAACTTAAGCCCAAATCCCCTTTGTACAACATATGAGTGCACTGCCTATCATGACAATGCATAATTTACACAAAGGAAATTCAAAATGTACTAGAATGAGAGCTGTATCATTATTTACATCATTGTTTGAGGCTTCTATTGTTATGTGTACTTCTTTAACCTACGCATCACAAAAATAATGATGCATGAAGCGAATTGCTTCATGGTGTATTCAATATATCATACAAAAACTCATGCACATACATGTAAGCATACAATTATCATGTTATATAGGTGTTTCAATTTAATATAGGTGTTTCAATTTAATTATATAGCCTAATAATTTATAATTACTCAGTCACACCTTAATCATTTAATATATCAAGTATATGATGACAACATTAATAGATGATAACATGGATTTATGCAATGTCTTCATGCTTTATCAATAGTGCATATTGTAGTATCCATAAAACTTTCATGATTTATATATCTTAATCTCGTTATGTTGTATTAATACACATTTGCCCATATATAAGAGATAGTTACCCATAACTAGATAATGAGACTCATTGGCCACAAAGGTCTCAACAGTGACCACAAAGGTCTCAATAGTGACCATAGAGGTCATAAATAGTGACCTATAGGTCTCAAACTCAAACTAAAAATATAACCTAAAGGCAAATATGGTGGCTCGTAAGCCTTAATATAGTAACCTGAGGGTCTCAAAATCACCAAAGTGCCCTAGTAGGTACTAATCTCCCTAGTTGATTAGTCAACCCATCTAAGCTAGGTTGTCTACATAAATGGGCTTTCACCATTTTGTATTCAATTTCACCTTTTTAATATAGCTTAATCAGATTTTAAGTGTAATTGGTCAACAAATGACCATAGGGCAAAATTAAATCTCTTGATTTCATTTATGTCATCATACATGCCTTATAAATATAATGATCATTAAATTATTTACATACTTCTCAAATCATCACCATATCTCATTTGCATTTATCCTTTCATCAAATTCTTTATTTGTCATGCCTTTTCAATATTATTCATATTCTACTCATAAGGAGTGATCAAGCCATTCGACCAGAAGAGCAAAATCATATTATTAAAATACTACATCAAGTTATAATTCCAACCACCTAATATAATTATCCTACTAATGTGTCATATTTCAAGAATATCTATCATTCTTGATCTCATAACATCATCTCAAGTAATAGTATACTCATAAATGTTAATACATGATATTACATGAATAACGTTAATATAGCATAACATCATTGCAGAATATTCATTGCTTACCATTTCATGCTCACCTTAGCTACTTAAGTTTCAATGGAATTTCAGCCCACATAGCCTTTTAACCTTATTCATTCATACTTTTGATAAAATCATGCAATTCTACTTAAGATCATCCACCCTGATTATTTACATACTCACAAATAACCAATTCTTATTATACATACATATACCTCTTAATAAACCTTATTATGTCTTTTAATCAACATACAATATTCATATTATCACACATATTCATTTGTTCATCATCCCTCATATACATATATTTAAGACACTTTAATCTAATTATAATTGCCAACCTATCGCTTAAGCTAACATAACATACATATGATCATACAAGGTAACATTTAGCTAAGACTAGATGTCCATGTACTTATAAATCAAATAATCCTTTTAACATCATATATGTATATATACTAGCATTATAATACAATTACACAAGTCAACATCATTGCACCACCATATATTCTCAAAATAAGTTTTGGCCACATTTAGTGATCATAACAACTTACATTCTTACAAGCAAATTACTCACATACAAGTCTTCAATTTAATTATGCTTTAATTACATTAACCACATCATTTTAAAGTCAAAACACATATACACACACACACACACTCTTTCAAGGCAAGTTTTAACCTCCTTTTACATAACACACTACCATCACATTTATCATCTTAATTCCATCATTTTAGAATACATACATCATGCTCACAACATATTAATACATCTAACGTTCATTACATGGCATCAAACATTAATTACATACACATGAACACACACTTTAAGTAACAGTTCAGAGGAATTGGAAACTTAAACATTTGATATCCATGTACTCTACCAAGGAACATTGAACCTAGCTCTGATACCACTAAATTGTGACACCCTTTACTGGATCCCTTAGGAGACCTTATAGGTGATGCACGTACTTCTAAGTCACTAGCACCAATCTTATCACTCTTATTACTTACAACATTTAAACTTTGTTTCCAAATTCATTTCTCAAATGTTTTATATCTTATCAAAGTGTAGTCATGCAAAAATGCCACTTGCAGATAATTACGGGTCATTTCTAAAACTTAAAAATTTTATCAGCATAACGATTATTTAGGTTCTATCCCAAAATTTTAAAAAACCTGTTTAAAACACTTCTATAAACATTTCACAACACCAGAACCCATCTGGCCCCCCATTCGCAGCCTAACATTAACTTAATCATACATCAAACTCAGGCTATTGATAACAATATGCATATACAAAGCCTTAGGCTCACATCAACATGACACATCATAGCTAAACATACATTCAGAAGAAAAGCATATAGGACTATTTATTTACATTAGCAATTTATGTCACTTATATACATTACATATTTATAGCTTAATTACATACTTCTACCTAATATCCACCTAGGCACATGGATATTAAAACTGTACAATAATTACTTTAAAATCCTTTACTAGTATCCTTTGAACCCTTTTCGTCATGCTTTATGAGGCAGGATCCTGCTGTTGAATACCTACACACCAAAATAGGTATGCTGAGTATACGAGATACTCAGTGGTGAACTTAAAGCATTTACATCATGGCATTATATTATTTACATACCTATGTAGTTTAATAACTAATTTTTACCTCATTATGATTCAATTATTCAATATGGTGCCACATTACTAAAATACCCCTAAGGTATTTATAAGACCTAAAATAACACTTTTGACTTAGATAAATTATTTAAAGTATTATTACTTTTTGCATGCATACCTTACAAGAGTCAATTTATTTATAACATATGTGAAAAATGACTAAAATGCCCTTTTTCCTGTGTTTTTACCAATTGCTCAAAAAAAGTCAACCAATTATGCTTAAAATTTATCTTTCATACTTATTCTGCTTATTTACTTAATTTAATTCATTGGCCTGACTAGGAAGACAATACTTAAAGACATTAGATCTAAAGGGAAAATAAACTGTTATAGTGTTCCCCATTATTGGCCTACGCTGCTGCACCGACATGTGTGCCATAATAGAGATTAGCCATAGCCTCTCTAGACACAAGTGAATAGTATTTGTGTGACATAAAGATCAGCCTGTAGGCCTCTTTAGCCACAAGTAAATATCATTAACAACTAGGTGACATAATGGAGATCAGTCTGTAGACCTCTCTAGCCACCAATAAATATCCTCAGCATCTAGGTGACATAATGGAGATCAGTCCGTAGACTTCTCCAACCACTAATAAAATCACTGCCTGAATATCAGACAACTAGTAGCTGCAAAACTCTAAGTTGACCGGTCAACCCATCCAGTGGGTGTCTAACTAATAGGCCAAGTAGCTTAATTTAAGTTCATTTATTAACTAAAAATATTCTTATAATATTTATGTTTCAAAAAAAGATAGTTAAATTTTTATCTCAAACTTTCTTTTAACTAGACTGGTATAGCCTCATTTTGGCTCACGGGGTAAAATTCCAAAATAATATTTAGTTCTGCTATTACCAAAATTCAAGGTTTAATATGTGATGATTTATCATGGCATTAATACTCAAAAAGTTAATACTTTCTATCCAATGACATTTTGGTTTAGGTACTAGTTAATTAGAAAGTTATAAGTCATTTCGACCACTTTTCAAGTTAGATTCTTGGACTATTTTAAGCACAAATTCAACACAGTTTCCAATGTCTTTTTAAGCACATTCCTGAGCATAAAGCCAAACACAATTAGGGCAATTCTTAGGCCAACCAATAGGTACAATAGCCATACATACAAAGGTCTCAAAACTAGCCTAAAAGGCACAAGTAAAAATATAATTTCATAGCACAATTCAAGCCACTATTTAAGTTATTATTCTAAGCCACTACCATGCATTCTAGTTCCATTCTTATTAATCATTTAAGGGTATATTCTCAAGGTATATATTTTAAATGATATTAGGCCATATACATTATTCAAATTAAATTTATTACAAGCCAATTATCATAGTTATCACAATTCACATGTCTAACATTTAATAAGATGAATTACATGCTAATTTGTCCTTAATATGCTCTCAGGTAACAAGGAAAATGCCACACCATTTCTATACTTTACCATATGATAGAAATGTTCATCTATACCTACATGCCATGAACACCATTGTACACACATACACCCATTTTCAAGCCAATTCTCATAGGTTATCAACTATCACACACAAAAATCCACTAAAAGAAACTCTCGGTACAAAAATGGATAACACTTTTCATCAGGGTTTTTAATCCCAATTGCCACTATCATGATTCTAACATAGCAAGTAATTCTAAATTCACATTCTAGGCATTGTATAACCAAGCCAAACACCTATAACCATCAAAATTAGCAAGGAAATAAAACTACATTCTCAAGTTCTTTGAAGTATATCTCCCTAATTCATTAAGTTCTCACTTAACCATCCTTACCATTAAAGGCATTACTTATAAACTTAACATTCTAGCTATCCCAATCCAAGAGTCATAAGCCTAGGCACCCTAAAGCATGAAGCAAAGGCTTGAAGTTCACTTACTTATGGGAAAAAACCTTATAATCTTTAAGCACATCAAACTATCCAGCTGCCACAGTAAGCTTCCCCTCTCTTCATAGGCTTTAAGTTGCCCTTTAATGCCCACCAATCACTTATACACACAATCACACAAGTCTTAGGCATTTCTTAGCATCAAATGGCAACAAAGAAACTCAAGGGAAGGAGAAGAATCAACCAAAACTCACCTTAAAGTCACTATTCTGGATTGCTATGAACTAGTCAGCTTGTCTAATTTTTATCTCCCAAACGAGAACTCCTTTCTACTTGATTCTTATTCCTTATAGTGCCTAACACATAAAAGAAATTTTAGCAACTAGAATCACTCAATTTGGTTGTTGAATGAAGAAATTATGTATATTCTTCCCTCTACTTGGCGTTAACAACATTAAGAAGAAAAGGGAAGAAAGGAAAGTCTTCAACCAAGTGGAAATCCATTGTCAAGGGATATTTGCCACTTGACAACCTTGCTTAGCCACTTGGCATGAAGTGGGGCCCACCTTGACATGTTAAAGGTGGTCCCGATAATCTCGAACCATCCTAATTTTTTTAGCAAACTTCAAAAATTCATAGTAATTCACTCGAATCTTAGAAAATTATGTTGTTTATTTTAAAATTCATATTTTTATCCCCTCTATCTACTCATAAATTTTCACAGTCAAATTCCATTGATAAGATAGTTTTCAAACTACCTCAATTTATATGCCAACCACAAAAATTTTGAGAATTTACAAATGATCTTGAAATTAAAAAATTCTTTCACCTGTTGATCCAGTTGAATTTTGAGCTTTAGGGTCCGATATTTTTAGGTCCGTCCAAGCACATTCCGGGTTAATCATGGCTCAAAAAAATTTTATTGCAGCGATACATTCCTTATTGCCTAAAATGAATTATTGGTTCTAGTAAATTTTTAAATTTCAACTTTTTCAATGACTTAAAGCTCTTCAAAGTTTTCATGACCAGTGCCAATGCCTCGGTCTATGTGCAAGTGACCTGGTAACCCCAGCACACTTTTTGGACCCTGTTACACTATTTATGGAGCCTCAAACCATGGGCGCTAAATTTCTTCCCCTCTTAAATAAATTTCATCCTTAAAATTACCTTAAGCAAATAATTGTAGGTATTAGGCTTTCATCAATGCTTCTGGCTCCCAAGTAGCCTCTTCTATATTGTGATGCTTCCATAACACCTTAACTAGTGGTATAGATTTATTTTGCAATTGTTTCACCTCTCGAGCCAAAATCTTGACTGGTTCCTCTTCATAACTTAAATCAGGCTACACCTCGATATCTGACATTGGAATCACACGTGACAGATTCAATTTGTACCTCTTGAGCATTGAAACATGAAATACATCATAAATCTATTGTAACTCAGGTGGTAATGCCAGCCTCTATGCTAGAGGCTCGACACTCTTAATGATCTCATATGGCTCGATGAATCTGGGACTCAGTTTCCCCTTTTTCCTAAACCTTAAAATTTTCTTCCAAGGAGAAAGCTTCAGGAAGACCTTATCACCCACTACATATTCAATGTCTTTCCACTTCAGGTTAGCATATGATTTTTGTCTATCAACTGCTGCCTTCAGCCTGTCTCAGACTGTTCTTACTTTCTCTTCAGCATCTCAAATCAATTTAACACCAATAATTTTCCTTTATCTAACCTCACTCCAACACAAAGGAGTTCTGCATCATCTGCCATACAGTGCCCCATATGGTGCTATTCCTAAATTGAACTAGTAGTTGTTATTATAGGTAAACTATGCCAAAGACAAAAACTAATCCTAGCTACCCTTAAACTCAATGGCACAACCTCACAACATATCTTTTACAATCTATATCACCCTCTCTAACTGTCCATTAGTCTAAGGATAAAATGTTATGCTGTGACCTAATTTAGTACCTAATGCCTCCTATAACTTTCCCTAAAATTTGGAAGTAAAGCGAGGATCTCTATCAGAAGTGATAGTCATTAACACTCCATGCAATTTGACTATCTCATCCACATACAGTTTAGCTAATTTTTTTAAAGAATAATCCATTCTGACAGGGATAAAATAAGCTATCTTAGTCAATCTATCCACTATTGTCCACATAGCCTCACACTTGCCTCTAGTCATAGGCAAACCTATCATAAAGTCTATAGTCACCTTCTCTCATTTCTATTCTAGTATTGCTATAAGATGTAGTAAATCAGAAGGAACTTGATGCTCAGCTTTCACTTGCTACCATGTCAGACATCTAGCAACATATTCTGATACATCTTTCTTCATCCTGGGCCACCAATACTAGGACTTCAACCCCAAATACATCTTCGCACTCCCTGGGTGCATGGAATAAGGACTTTATGTGCCTCCTTAAGTATTTGTAATCTCAAGTCATTTATACTAGGTACACACAACTTGTTATGATAGTACAAATACCCATCCTCTATTAACTTAAACCCTATGGCCTTCCCCTCTTTGGCTTTACTGGTTATCTAAACCATCTATTCATCTACTCATCTGATTCTCTTTAATCTGTTACCTAAAATTTGGCCTCAATTGCAACTCAGCCAATACAACATTTTCTGAAGTATACTGTAACTTGACATTTATTGCTTTCAAAGTCACCATAAATTTCCTACTCAAAGCATCAACTATAACATTTGCTTTTCTTGGATGATAATCAATGATACAATCATAATCTTTAATTAATTCCAACCACCATCTCTATCTCAGTTTTAGTTCTTTCTAAGTGATAAGGTATTTTAGGCTTTTATGATTTGTATTTATATATATATAACACTTCTCACCATACAGATAATGCCCCCAGATCTTTAAAGCTAACACAATAGCAGTTAGCTCCAGATTATGTGTAAGATAGTTTCTCTTATAGGGATTTAATTGCCTAGAAGCATAAGATACTACTTTTCCATCTTGCATCAAGACACAGCCTAACCCATTCAGTGAGGCATCACTATATATCACAAAATCCCTACCTTATTTAGGCTAAATTAGGATAGGATCCTCTATCAACATCTATTTTAGCTTTTTTAAAATTGGCTTGACATTGATCATCCTATACAAACTTTACATTCTTTCTGATTAGTCTGGTCAAAGGAGTAGTAATGATGGCGAATCCTTTGACAAACCTTTTGTAGTAACCAGCTAATCCTAAAAAACTTCTCACCTTTACGACATTTCTAGGTGGTTCCCATTCTAGCATAGCTTTCACCTTACTGGGATCAACTCTAATTCCCTCAGCTAAAATTATGTAGCCTAGAAAAGTAACTTTCCTTAGCCAAAACTTACACTTATTGAGTTTAGCATACAACAATTTCTCTTTTAGGGTCTACAACACTACTTGGAGATGTTGTTCATGCTTTTTCTGGCTTCTAGAATACACCAAGATGTCATCTATGAATACCACTACAAACTAATCTAGATAAGGTTGGAAAACTCTGTTCGTGAGATCTATGAAAGTTGCTGGAGCATTAGTGAGCCCAAATGGCATCACTAAACACTCATAATGCCTGTATTAGGTCTTGAAAGTAGTTTTAGGTATGTCAGCTTCCTTAATCCTTAGCTAATGGTATCCAGACCTCAAGTCAATCTTAGAAAATAACCCTGCCCCTCTCAACTGATCAAAAAGGTCATCTATTCTGGGCAACAAATACTTATTCTTCACAGTCATTTTATTTAGCTGCTTATAGTCAATGCATAACTTAAGCGACCTATCTTTCTTCTTTATAAATAATGCGGGTGCTTCCTAGGGTGATACACTAGGTTGAATGAATCCTTTATCTAGTAGTTCTTACAACTGAACCTTCAATTCTTTTAACTCAATTGGTGCCATTCTATAAGGAGCAATGGATATTGGAGCTATACCAAGATATACCTCAATCTCATAATTAAGCTCTCTCTGAGGTGTTAAATTTGGCAACTCTTCAAGAAAGACATTAGGGAATTCAGATACAATAGGAATATATTCAAGCTTAGGTTAGAAACATTCATGTCAATGACATAGGCTAAATATGCCTCACAACCTTTTTGAAGGAGTTTCTATGCCTTAACATAAAAAATGAGATTATTTAATGGATATCTCTTAGAGTCTACTCTCACTGTCAGTCCCTCTATAGTCTAGAGGGTCAATTCCTTATGTCTACAATTAATGATGGCCTAGTGTTTAGTCAACTAATCTATTCCCAATATCACATCAAATTCATTAAAAGGCAAATCAATCAAGTCAGTAGAGAATCTGTATCCCTAAATCACTAAAGGATATTGTCTATATATCTTGTTCACTGCAACACTCTGACCTATAGGATTGCTAACTCTAATATTAGCATCAACATTCTCAGGTTCTAGTCCTCTATTATATGCTTGTTCAGTGCATACATAGGAATATGTAAAACCAAGATCAATTAAAATTAAAATTAGGACATTAAATAAATGAAATTTACCGATAATAACATTTAGTGATGTAGCCTCTTCCCTCACCCTCATAGCATACTACCTCACTGGAGCATGAGCTTTTGATTTTGTACCTTGACTAGTCCTAGGTTGCTCACCCCTATTCTGCTTTTGTCCTTTGTTTTATGGTGCAACATTTAGAGTCTAAGTCTGATTACCCCCCATTAGTCTTTGAGGACAATCTTTTATGAAATGATCTCAAGAACCATACTAAAAACATTCCCCACATCGAACTACTCTACACTGTCCCTAGTGCCTTCTTTGATAAGTGACACATATGAGAGGACCACTTCTATTACCCCCTGTACTCGGAGTATTACTAGCCCGAGGAGGCAATCAAGGTCTACTAGTTAAAGCTTGTTCTAACCTCTAGGTCTATGCCTATCTTGACCCTTGGCATCTTATCTTATATTGAGACCTAGTTTGAGACTCTCTCTAACTGGACCTCCCTCCTTTTCTTTCTATCTTTTGATACTGCACTGGACTGGCTAACAGTAAATTGCCTTTTCTTCTAAAGGAGATCCCTCTTTTCTTGTACCATCTCTTTTATGTCATATGCTGCTGATACTAATACAACAAAATCTCTCCCTTTAATATTGGATATCTGCATTCTTAGCTCTACATTCAATCCTGGCAGAAATCTCTTGCATTTCTCCTTTTCATTAAGAATAAATTCCTCAACATACTTTAGGAGTCTAGTAAAATCCTTTACATATTCTGACACTGTTCTCCTTCCTTGCTTCAAATCTAGAAATTCTTGTCTCTTTTTATCCCTATAGGAGTTAGGTATATATCTCTTCCTGAACTCCTTTAGGAAAAATTCCCACGTCAACTCTGTTGGTGTCTTTCTTCCTTTGGTAGTATTCCACCAATTATTAGCTTTTTCCTACAGAAGATAAGTAGCACATTATAGATTCTTAGCCTCAGTACAATTTAACTGCTCCAAAACTCTAAGGGTTCTATCTATCCAGTATTTAGCTCAGGTAGCATCATCCTTTCTCCTCCGTAGAAAATCAATAGCCCTTATCTTCCTCAATCTCTCTAAGGGACTCTTCTATGGAAAAACTAGTGGTGAAGGTGGTACTGGTACTGGGGAGGTAGAGATGGAGCAGTAGCAGTGGAAGTTTTTCAAAGCAAATTTATTATCTACTATAATAAGGCAAGTGACACTTTAGCCTGCTGTTGACCAAGTCTTGGTGGTTAAGGCTGCTGTGTAGCATCACTGGAGGTATAAATGTATTGCCTACCCCTTGAAATTGTAGTTGGTGCGAAACTAACCACCTTTTCATGCCCTTCTTTAGATGCCTGATCAATCATATGCTTACTGCAAAAGAATAACTTATCAACCTTCGACAATGTAACAATTTAGAGGAATTAGAAACTTAAACTTTTGATATCCATATACTCTACCGAGGAATATTGAACCTGGCTCTGATACCACCAAATTGTGACACCCCCTACTAGATCCCTTAGGAGACCCTATAGTTGATGCACATACTTCTAGGTCACTAGCACTAATCTTGTCACTCCCATTACTTACATCATTTAAACATACTTTATTTCCAAATTCATTTCCTAAATGTTTTATATCTTATCAAAGTGTAGTCATGTGAAAATGCCACTTGCGAATAATTACAGGTCATTTCTAAAACTTAGAAATTTCAGTAGCATAACAATTGTCCGGGTTATATCCCAAAATTTTAAAAAACCTATTTGAAACACTTCTATAAACATTTCACAACACTTAGACCCATTTGGTCCCCTATTCTCAGCCTAACCTTAACTTAATCATACATCAAACTCAGGCCTCAGGCCACAGATAACAATATGCATATATAAAGCATAAGGCTCACATTAACAACACACATCATAGCTAAACATACATTCATAAGAAAAGCATATAGCACTACAAAAAAAATCGGAATTAGCGACGGATTTTAGCTAAGGATTGAAATCCGTAGCTATTTGCTACGGAATTAGCTACGGATTTCAATCCGTAGCTATTTGCTACGGATTGAAATCCGGAGCTATT